>BRYF01000021.1:2722500-2727500 GCA_030159135.1 Actinidia polygama
ACAGAATAGCCACGTGGCGCCGACTGCTAAACCCCTAACCCATACCCACTTCCGAAAACCCACCCCCAACAAAACCCCTCCCCCAACCCAGACTCCCCTCCGTAACATAACCCTAATCCTACCCCAAAACCCATCTTCCCCAACCCAGACCGCTACTCACCATCATCATTAAAACCACCATCACGCCGCCACCTCGCAAGGAAGAACCTCGCGGCGGCGGTTATGTGATTCCACCCACGGTGAGCGATTTCGACAGTGGCAGTGCGAATGTGCGATTGAGGCGGTAACGGGTGCTACTCTAGCGCCGGAGATGCGATTCAGATCTGTCTTTCACTCTGTGTTGTGTCCCCGCTTGCGTGTTTGGTATTGGGTGTTGCCTATTGGGTTTGGGTTTTGGGCATTTGATTTAGGTGGTGATGGCAGTGGTGATCTCTCTATCTGTGTGTGTGTGTGTGTGTGTGTGTGGTCTTTTTTCCCTTTTCCTCTCTTCTGTGGTTCGGTAACTTCGGTCGTTCGGCGCTGGGTTGGTTGGCTTTATTGATAGTTTTTTTTTTGGAAGGGGGGGTCTGGGTTTGCCGGTTTGGGGGAAAATGGGGGTTGGTGGGTATGTGGTTTTTAGGAATTGGGTAACGGGTTTTTTTTTTTTGGCAAGTTTTTTGGTAATGGGTTTGCAGAGGTGGGGATGGGTCCAGAATGTCTATTTGGTGCCACGTGGCCGCTTAGGTGGTGCCACGTGGCATATTCCTTCAATATTTTAGACGGAGTTCAGTGATTGTTTTTAATTGAAAAAATTATTAGGTTAAGGGCTAATGTGAGAAAATAGTTTCTAAAGGTCCAAATTGGGAATGAGTCAATACGTTAAGGGAGAAAAGTAGTTTACCCCCTGGAAATCTAGAGTCTAGACTTACATAGTATCACACTTTACCCCCCATAGTTTACTTCATTTTCCAGTTCGGACCTCAAAGAATAAAATCTTCACGATATCATTCTTAAACTATTCAAAAAAAAATTAATATGGCTCAATTCCTAAGTCCGGTCATAATTATTGACAAAATTTACCACGTGCCACCAATGCGCAGCTGCTCTTTGAGTCTTGCCACATGACATCTATATTAAAAATTACAACACATTTTGAATCTCAAAATTATCTTTTATTATCTACAGTTGAAATCCATTTGAGTTAATCTAACGACTGAAATTTCACTTGATATTATTCCCCCCACCCTCCAAAAAAAACTATCATTTCTTTCTTCTCAAATGTGTAGGATCCACATAAATTATTATCTAATGGATAACAAATCTTTAAATCTGGATATATTTTTTACCCCTTAAATCATTTTTTAATGGGATCCACACCCAAAAAAATTGAAGCACCTCTTTCTTTCTCCCTCATTTCTCTCAAACTAGTAAAAAATTTTCAAAATCATTGTAGTTTCTAAGCAATATATCTCTTCGTATATGCATGCAATGTATCTTTTATATGACGTTTATATCTTATCGATTTTTTAAATTATAAAATTCTAACAAGTACACTTAAAATATGATATTTTTTTACATAGTAACCGTTAGCACAATCTGCACAGACAATTACCAGTGTATTATATTATATGTTGACTGCAATGTGAATTTGTCACGTCAATCATAAGCAAAATGTGATATATATGTATAATTATTTTCTATTTTTGAACTTTTTTGTAGCAAAAGCCGATTTTTCTGGAAGGAAAAATTATATTATTATTTTTGGTCAATAACAAGTTAACGAGCGCAGTACAAATTAGGAAATCGAATGACGCATGGTTTCAATCTATGGATGGAATTTCATAGCAACAAGTCATAAACAAAGAAAACACAGTCACTTTCACTCTCTTACCATTTATTATTTCTCCCTCCAATTTCCCCAAATTGCTCCCCATTTACTCCCTCAACTTTCCAAAAAATCTCGAATGCGAATTTCGTCGACATCTTCCGATTCTCTCCAATTCTAACGACCTTGCATTTTGCTATCTTGCAGCCTTGAGCATAAGCGAGCAAGACAGACGCCGCCTTGGAACCTCAAATCTTTTTTTTCTTCTCTATTTCACCATAACTTATATACAAAGTCTTTAACAAAAACTTATAATTGGATGACAATTACTTTGACTATAACATAATAAAAATGTATAAGAGCCCCATCGTGTAGAACTCATCTAGGGCTCCCAAATTCTCATAACCGTCCCCAACTTATCTAATAAATACTGTTAGAATGAACTAATTAAGACAAGCTCAATTAAATAGAATCCTACCTACTTCTTATTAGAAGGTTAAAGTGCTCGAATCTTGTCACGTGCAAGTTCCTTCCTCCCGCCTCTATCAATTCTCATGATTCAAATCGCTCCAGAACGTTATTAGGATGTACGGCTTCTCAACTCTTTATATTTAACTTTTTCAGTCGTGACAAGAATTAGTTACGATTTTATTGTTCATATTGTAACAATGTATTTTAATTTTAATTCCAGGTCTATTTCAATCTAAAATTCGTACTTGGGAAATTAGTTACGTTCTTATTGCGCAGTGCAATCAAGAACTACCGTAGCTTGACCCAAGCGACAGACTTTCACCTTGATACCCATGCAATTGTGGGTTGATTTGTTTTGTTTTTGTTTTTGTTTTTGTTTTTGTTTTTGTTTTCCACTTTGTGGATTGGCTAGCATGTGAAAAACTACATGACCTAAGGGCCCAGTTTGGGCTAGTTTTTTTTTTTTTTTTTATTCGAGATTTTTTAGCTATTTTAATTTTTGAATTTTTATTACCATTTGATCTCAGTTTTATGTTTTTATGGTGCCTCTCGAAGAGGAATCTAAAAATATTAAAAAAAATCAAATTAAAAAACTATTTTTTTTAAATAGCTAATTTGTCGAGTAAAACTGGTTTGTTTGTTTTTAATAACTTTTTTCTAAATTAGATGAATTTTTTTATATTTTCAGACTCTTCTCATCAAGAGAAAATCGAAAAATTATAAATTTTGATTAAACAATTAAAAAATTCACTAAAAATAAAAAAATCGAAGATGAATTTAAAAAAAAGCTAGCCTAAACGAATCAGGCCGTGTGATTTCAGACTTGTCTTTGAATTTTGTAGTGTCATTGAGAATCTCATGGAATTTAGGCCCATTGTAAGCAGGTGAAGGCCAAAGAAAATCGTAGGCCGAGATAGAGGTTAACCCATAGAGAAAGCCTGGCTCAAAGTAGATCTTGATCCAAAACTAAGGCCCAATAGCTGGCCCTATTGATAAGCCAACCGGTTAATGGGCCAGTGTAGTGTCTCCAAAGGGATCCACTGTACTGTTCGCTATATGGATGATTATTAAATAAAGTCATCGTTACCCCCTCTATCTGAATCAAGGATTTAGTGAAAGATTGATGGATATGAATCGAATGGTTCAGATTCATTCTTTTTCAAAATAAAAAACAAATATTGATAGATACGAATCCAATGGTTCATATTTAATCTTTTCGCTTTTACCTGTAACATAGTTTTAAAAGGTTTTTGTTTCTTGAACCTTGGCCGAAATCTCACTTTCTACTTTTTACTTTCAATTGTATTGGTCAATACCTTATACTCAGGTTAAATGTTAATGTGGCATTTTTTTCCGTCTATTGTTAAATTAAGCGATGAAAAGAGGTTATGTGGCTTTACAAAAAGAGGCTGCATGAACTTTAATTAAAATGCAAGTTGAACAGAAGGGTCATAGTAACGCTTGACCTAAAGTATAAGAGATTGACGAACGCAGTTAAAAATGAGGAGTACAAATGAGATTTCAGTCAAAGCGTAGAGGTACCAAGACCAATTTACTCTTAATTGTTAGAGTCAATTGTATATAGTTGAAGTGCACCATCACTATATCCAATCTAGCAAAACCTCATTTTGATGGGCACTCATCTCCATCTAACAAAAGCCCCCTGTTTCCAAATCTAGTGAGGCAATTACACTTGGTCCATCAATTTATACATAGTCGATTTTGGGCTTTAATGCTTCTTATCTTTCCCAATTTTGCTTTCCTTCTCAACAATTGAAGGGTACCGGAGTTGCACTTTCAAAAATAAGATGTAATTTTTTTACAAAAAATTACCCAGAAAGTGATGGGTGTAATGTAGATTTAAAGTTAATGTAATATGGGTCACGCTGAGGAGGAATGTGGTCCATCGGTGAACTTGTTTGGGTAATTTTTTCAATAATTATTTTTGATATGGAGTATTATTGCTTAAGGGTCCGTTTGATTAAAGTAAAAATTATGATGAAAAATGAAAATGATAGAAAGTGGGAAAAAAAGTTTATTTTCTTGTACGTATTTATTTAAGATTATAATTTTATAAGAAGTTGTAGGAAAATTTTGCTCATTACAAAATTATCCATGAAGACGAGGAAAAGGAAATATAGGGAAGTGAGAAATAATAGAAAAATGTGAAATAAAATAACAACATTTGACAACTTTTACTAGAAAATAAAATCTTATTGTGTATTTTGCAAAAAAGAGAAAACCATAAAAAAGTTAATAGGATCTCATATTTAAGTCCCCATGCCCCGTGTGCGACATGGGGGGGCGAAAAAAGGAAACAGAGGGATAGGGTTTCTCTAGCTTTCGGCTAGCAGAATCTCGTGGGATTAGCTCAGTGAGTAGCGTGCTACTGTATTGTATAAGAAAATTAATATTTTTATACTTTCCACTATTATTATGATAAAACAACGCTTTTCACCACTTTCATTCTAACCAAACACATCTTAAGAAAATGCCATGAGAATTCTCTCTCTAGACAAAAAGATATTCCATCTTTTTGGCCATTGCAATTGAGTAGAGAATAGAATTATTGAAAGGTTTGTTGCCCACTCCATTCCCATCTCCTCCCCCACAAGCATATATATCCAATCCACAACAAACTATGACCCACACAATAGGGATATTTCTATTATATTTATTGAGGCACACTTCTATGCCAATGTCCTTTTAGACAAAAATGACCCAC
>BRYF01000021.1:2732500-2735000 GCA_030159135.1 Actinidia polygama
TATCACACAATTTTGATATCACTCCTCTTTCTCTCTCTAAAAAAAACTTATTTTTGAAATTCTTCAAATAAAAAAAAGCCCAGAAATATGTTTTATCTAGACGGATGAACTGTATGTTGACTAATGTTGACAATTACATAAAAAAATGCAAGACAGTGATAGACGAAAGAGAAATTCTATTATCCCTAATTTGGATAAAAAAAAATATTTTTTGAATTTTAAAATATACAGTTTAGATTCATTTAATTATGTGATTTTAAAGTGAATCAGAACTATTCATTTTGAATTCAGATAACTTTTACAGATTCAAATTTAAAGATTATAGCACTGTTGTAAATTATTTTATTATTTGCAATTACATGATTTCAAATTTCAAATAGAGTAAAGAAGAGGCAAAGAAGGTCAAAGTTGGAAATAAAATATTGTCTCAGCTAGTAGGCCAACAATACACCAAACCTGACCAACTTCTCTCACTTGAAATCATGCCCAATGAACAAACTTTTCTTAGTGGTTGGCATTTTTGGTTTGAAACCTTTGCCCTAACCATCCCAATCAAATAAGTATTGTTCCAATCCAATTCTCCAATTCAAGCAATGCCCATACCAACTGATATTTATTTATTTATTATTTTTTAAAAATGAAATAGAAACAAGGAGGAGGCAAAGTTGTCCTTTTCAAAGAAATAATTCACAACACAATGCAAGTCCAACCCAACCGAAAATTCCAAAAATTTGGGGCTAAGTTCGGATCCGACTGGTCAATTCGCAACCCAAAAAAATAAAAAAACTAATTAGGCTGATTCGAGTCGATCCAGTCTGTTACAATCGGTCCCAACCCACCCATCGGGGACGGTTCCACGGGTTGGACTTTTGGATTTTAGGTTGGGCCCAACCCAACCCAACCCACCACCTGTTTGGGCTAGACTCAGTCTGGACCGAGCCTGCTTATGTCCCTGACTAAATCCGACTTAGCCAATTTGATCTGACCCAATTTGTATCTCTAAGTAGTACATAAAGTAAAAAATGAATGTGAAATTCACTATTTTTTATTTTAAATAATTAAATAGTGAGATTTTGAAAGACTCGCTTGACCAAAACTATTATTTTTTATTTTTATTTTTATTTTTTCCCATAATGGTTTTGAAGATTTTAAATACACTGCCCAATTTTGTACGGTCCTGTGCGTAATCTATTCATCTGTTGAAGAGAGACACAAAATTTATGGCACCTCTATTTTATATATACGAGCTTTTATTGAGAGGATCTAGATATAATCGATAGACCCCACAAAATTAATCTGAACCGTAGGATCTACCTGTAATTAAATGAACGCTGTGCCTGGCCGAGTTGTTCCATTATAATGTTCAGAAATTTTGAATTTTCCAAAGTTGACGAGAAATTAAACGGTAAATTACAGAAAGCCCCCCCCCTGAACTATGAACATACTCAGTTTCACCTCGCCCCTTCAAAACTTAACACTTAACCCCCACCATGTATATGACTCGAAAATGATGTAGATGTCGTTAACGGAAAATGCATGATTGCGTTTTGCCCTTTAACTATCTCTCCACCATTGTCTTCCTCGAGCCACCCAATTTATTCGTCTAAAAATACATAAGACATCCAATCTCTCTCTGTCTCTCTCTCTAATTTATTCTTTTGAAAGTTAAACTTTCTCTTTTTCATCCCAAATTAGTGCTCTCTCTCAAAAGTCTATACTTTTGAAGATTAAACTCATCTTTTGATCCCCAATTAGCTCTGGGCATTCTGGGTTAGGGATGGGGAAGAGAAAGGGGCTTAAGGACAATGAAGGTAGCGGTAATTTTGGGTTAGGGTGTGCGCAGAAAGGTGTGGGTGTGAGAGGGAATGGAGGCGATTGGGGAAAAATAAAAGAACGGTTTCTTTAGTTTGTGGGCTTTTTGTGTGTGTGTATATATATATATATATATAATATTGTAGAGGGACTTTTCTTGAGGAGACATGTTTGAGCTCCATTCATTGCCTTATTTAAAAAAACGTAAGTTATATAAAAGTTCTTCTCAAATGAAAAACTTCTTAAATAATATCTTTAACATGATTTAGTTGACTTCCTTTTGAGGTTTTGGTTTTTTCGTATAACCATAAAATTCTCTTTCCGAGATAGGTTACAGTGGGCGTTAGGCCAAGATGGCTTTTGGTGACCTGTGGTGATTTGTAAAAGAGGTGATTGCACTAATTGGGGGAGAGGGAAGAGTGAGATACAATAATACATACATGGTGTTAACTTATATAACTTAAGTCCATGTTTGGATGGCCCATTTGGAATCTTATCCCGAAGACCAAACAAAGGGTGTTTCGGTCAAAAAGATTTATTTACTGTGTCACGTGATGATCATGTGACATTTGTCATCCAAAAGCCTAACGTACACCTAACAGAATATGTGGAGTGCCAAATTACAGGTACACGAAGAGGGATAAGTGTTAACTTTTAAAGGGGGTAAGTGAAACTGAGTCATGGTATA
>BRYF01000021.1:2760000-2762500 GCA_030159135.1 Actinidia polygama
CTTTTTTAATTTATTAAAAAATATTTGATCAAAATTTTTTATTTTTATTTTACTTTCACATTTTGATTTTTTATATAAATTTTTTTATGATAAAATTTTATAATTTATTTTACTCCCACCTCCAGTTTTTTATAAAAAAAAAAAATATGAATCAAAATTTATAATTTTTTTTAAATTTCTCTTAATTTTATAAAATCTAATGCAAAAATAATTAACATAATTTTTTTAAGATAAAAAAACTAAATCTAAAAATTCAGGTATTTTTTTTTCGCTTTAGTGTTTTAAAAAAAAATTATGTAGTTGAGTGAAATTTATGTAGTCGGATAAAATCTAAATTTATGAAGCCGAAAAATATTTATGTTAATTAGTTTTGTATTAAATTTTAAAAATTGAGAAAAAAATTTAAAAAATTTTAATCTATATTTTTTTCTATTATAAAAAACTGGAGGTAGGAGTAAAAGAAATTATAAAATTTTATTATAATTTTTTTTTATATTAAAATTTGGAAGGTGAAAGTAAAAAGAAATTAAAAAATTTTGATCACTTTTTTTTTATAATAAATAACATGGTATTAAAAGAAAAAAAAATAAAGGGTTAATGACGAAGTGGAAGTTTGGTGAAGGGATTAGGTGTAAAAGAGGAAAATCAAAAAAAATTATTAGTCACATCAGGGGTGAGATTGTCAGGGTGGGTGGGCGTAAGTAACAATTTACAATTGAAAAATGCTATGGGTAGCCCAATGTTGCACCCCAAATTCACACATGGGTGAGGTGGAGCATTTGGATTGGCTGACATGACTGGGTGGACCCCACACCCAGCCAATCCAAATGTTTCACCTCACTCAGGTGTGCATTATTGAGGTACCCATAGCACTACTCTTTGCAATTTGATTGGAGGATGCAAATCTGTGATTCTGTATGAAGAGCAGATACGGCTGTACCAAATCCGACGCCCACGGAGTTGTTTAAAATATGATACACTTGACTCCAGCTGGACCTTCAGCGCATGAGTCTAGAGATGACACGCGGTTCAATGTTACCAACCCACCAACACACCTTTCTTGTGGGAGGAGTGTAGCGGAAATTACGTTTAGAAGTTTTGCATGTGCAATTAATATAAATTACAAAATGAAAATATTAAATTATTTACTTTATTCATTTAATTATCATATAAAAATTAAAGATAGTTGAATCATTTTGAAATAAGATTGTCCAAAAAGAAATACGATTGTTTTGATAAATATATTTAAGAAAATACAAATATTATTTGATCAACCAATATTTAACACAAATATCACAACTGGAGAACAATCTATTTCATTTGAATTCTTTCGTAGTGAAACTATGAATGTGTTACGTCCATCATACTGACTCCATTATCCTGTAAAATTATAGAAAAAACGATTTGAGTATAAAAATATTATATTGTCAGTTGTTCATAAAAAAATTAAAAAAAAAGTTAAAAAATTATACAATCTACTTATTGAGAGAGAGAGAGAGAGAGAGTGTTTAAAAAATTATGTAATCAAAGAGATAATGCTTATTTATTTTAATGGATGTATTGAGAAAAAAAATTTGAAAGCTCTAAATCAAAGGACAATCTTATTATTTTTCCAAACAAATTAGTTCAAGAAGAAAATCTTGACATTAGTTTCAAAAATAAAGGAGGTCAATACTATTTTTGAAATGAGTTAATACTATTTCTGAAACTATATGGGAGGTTAGTGAAATTTACCCTTTTTCCTTACTACAAATTCATTATTTTCTCTATTTTCCCATTTTCCTTTTAAATATATTACACAAGATTCAATTTCTTCTTTCTAAATAAAAAAAAAATATTTTATTAAAAGAGTAAGCATAAATTTTTTTATTAATATTTATTTTTCTTATAAAAATAATAATTTTTAGCGCATCTACAACAATACTTTTGAGTTTTTCTCCAAATTTTAATAAAATAGAAAATTCCTTAAATTTAGGACATTACTTTGTAACAACCTTCTCCTTCCCAATTATTTCATTATTTGGTTTAAATAATATTTCTTAATTATTTTTTATTTTATTATTTTTACTTTTTCTCTTTCCACCCTTTCGACATAATCATATTTTCAACACCCTCTAATTACCCTAGTTGCTCCATACGACTTGCACTTAGACACAAATCACTTGCACTTGTGGCGTAACTGACTTGCATCCACGGTAGAATTGACTTGCATCCCAAATATAGATAACTTGCACCCAATGACCCGTGGCACAACTAAGTTGCATTTCAAACACATATGACTTGCCCCCTAGATATAAATGACTTGCATTAAACTGATTTGCACCCATGACACAATTCATTACACCCCAAGCACATATGACTTGCAACCATGATAAAACTTATTTGCACCTCTGGGTACAGATGATTTGCACCCAGGACACAACTAAGTTGCACCCTAAGTACATATGACTTGAACCCATGATAGAGCAGACTTGCACTCTAGACTTAGATCACTTGCACT
>BRYF01000021.1:2785000-2787500 GCA_030159135.1 Actinidia polygama
TTTTTATATCATGTGGAATACCCTTATTTTAGGACGTGGCTTCAAACACAAAGTGAATTAGTCAATAAGAAGATTTTTCAAAGAATTTACTTTTTAGAGAGAGAGAGAGAGAGAGAGAGAGAGCATCACTGCTTCATAGCAAGTTCCACATGCATTCTTGTGCGCGGAGCTCAGTCGGAGAAAGGCACATCAGGTTCAGAGAGTAACATACACGGTGAATTTTCTCTGTCATCCGCACGCTTGGGTTCGGATGTCAATGATGTGATAAGCTAGCTATTAGCTATGTCTTAGGAGTATAATTGGGTCAACCGCCTACTCACTAACATGGCAGTTGGCGTGTTTTAGCACGCATCGAGCTGCACTAAACTCATTGATGTGGTAGTCAGTGCGCCCAGACATGCGCTGAGCTACACTATATAAGATCAGACCATTTCTCTCTCACGGGTATGCAAGATTCTCTCTCTACACCAGAGGCAAGAATTCTCTCTTGATCTTTCTCTTCCTTTACTGGTCACTAACTTGACCATTGGATAGACGTGCCAAAATAGCTCTGGCTGATATTTCTCATTGTCCTATCTCGCAGGTCCGACCAACAGCTTCTGCCACCAACTTTCGTCAATCTACCACTACAGGTGTTTACGTTTGATTTCTTTTCTCTCTCCACAACCCCGCAAGTTTGAATCTACAACTATGAAGTACAATCATTCTATGATATTGATATCTATCAATAAATATCAATTTTATATGATGTGACAGTTTATATGATCAAATCATAAATATATATTTTGTGAGACTCATCAAGTGACATAATTAGAAAAATATATGCCGCAACATCAAAAAGGTCTTCAATGAGTTCGGATCCTCTGAAGTGTAGTCTAGGTAGAGTATTCTTGGAGTGTACAAAACGACGTCGTTTTGTACACTCCACCGAAACTGCCCTTCAGAGGATCAACATTCGTCTTATAAATCTAAATTCATAGATTTTATCATAATAAACTATAAATCAAAGATCCGAAACGATCATGATTTTCACATTATAATAAAGCGGAAATACATAAAACATACATGTAGACATAATAGTAAACTTTTAAAGTGATTGACTTCAATATCTTTCTTAATCTCCTAGAAACTGAATTTCTCTCTCTTAACCTTTAATATTGATTACACATTAATAATTAGATACAGTGTATATTAATAAGCAGAGAGAGGACTAGTTTCTTTAATAGACTTAAACTCTACCAACCCATCAAGATAGTTGTATTAGGAAATAACTTCTCTTTCTTGATCAATATAATGAGAGATTTATATGGAACGGGATAATAAATCGTAACATGATAAACTCAATAAATTTATCTGATAGATATCACATACGTGCCATATCATGTGGGTCATAATTTATCTTACATTCTCCCACTTGTCTCATATGATAACTTTTCATATTAGGTTCAATAATGTTAAACATAATTGCACGATAAATCCAATACTTCCTCACTTTGATTTGGTCATCATCATAATACCATAAATAAACAATCAACTAATGAGAGTCATGGCAGTCATATATCAAAAGTCGACATAGTCTCTTCCATGTACTACAACATTAGAAAATTGCTTAACACAGTCTATAAATTAGAAGTGTGTATAAATGGTCCAACATAATATCTTTTAACAAAGACTATTCATGTTATCTTTATTCAATCTCATAAATGTATACATTATGAAAAATAAAAAATATCAGAAACATATTTAAACGAGATCTCAAAGTTTTCAATAAATCAAAAGATTAACATTCCGCAAAATCAAAAAATAGTAAATAACTATTGTGGGTTACGATCAAGACACATTCTGTTAACATGATCATTAAACGTCTTTGGTGGTAATCATTTAGTTAATGGATAGCTTTGTGCTTATGTGCTCTATAGACACTTTCTGTTTTTGAACTTCCTCCTTAATGGAAAAATATTTTAATTCTGTGTTTAGCACCCTTAGACTACTTGTCGTTCTTGGAGTTTAAATAATGAAACCAAATTACGAGAAAGATAAGGAACATAAAGTGTTTGAAGCAAATTTAAATGATAGCTAGTATCTAAAAATAAACGAAAAGGTTCCAATGGCTTATAGTGACGCTTTAACCCGATTCCCCATGAATATGACTTTCTCATTTGGCTTTATGATTTGGGTTGTAAGAAATCACTGCATCGTATTTGAAACATGAACAATAGCACCTAAGTCAATCCACCAAGTATTAGAAGGAACTTCAGTAAAGTTTGATTCGAAACATACAAAAGTTAAATGCTTACCTTTCTTTTTGAACTATGCCCTACGTATAGAGCAATTTTTATGATAATGCCCCGACTTTCTACAGAAATGGCACTTATCGTTTCCGTCCTTCTTATGAGCCTTGATATCCTTAGTAGGCTCATTAGTCTTGGATGTAACTTGTTTCTTGCCCTTTTCAGGTTTCTTTCGTTTCTTTTCAGCTCTTTGACTTACGAGATGAATA
>BRYF01000021.1:2810000-2812500 GCA_030159135.1 Actinidia polygama
ATTGCTCCTAATCTAAACATATTTAAAAAAAATTGTTATCAATTTTTTTATTAAAAAGAGAATATTTATTTTTTAATTGGTGTATTGAGAAAAAAAATTAAAGACCTAAACATAAGGGCAATCTTGTTATTTTTGCACAAAAATTAGCTCCATAGAAGAATATTGACAATAGTTTTAAAAATAAAAAAAGTTAATATTATTTTAAAAACTACAAGAAAAATGACTGTATTTTTTAGAAACCTCCGGTTGGTGAATGAAATTTACGCCATCTTATTTTATGAACAAGAGGCACAAAAGAACAAGGGTCTTCGTTGTCCCATTCCATATATTTGGCCCCACACCTTGATTATGTGACAAGAATGGAGCTTTCAAGCCCCCAGGGAGTAGCTCAGTTGGTTCACAGGTGGTAGATTGTACCCAAGAGCGCAGGTTCGAGTCATGGCAGCCGCAGTGTGGGAGTTTCACTCATGAAATATTGGGTGAGCTCCTTGTGGGCACTATGCACTGGGTCTCCCATCTGTTGGGCCGCTGAGTACCTGATTTACCTGTTATGCCAGTCCCGTGGGACAGGGCGGTATGACCCGACTAAGGTGTCCAGAACAACACCTTTTTGCACCCAAGAATGGAGCTTTCAAAGACCTTGACTCTTATACAAGGACTTGACCTCTCATATATAGGTTTGGTTCAATTATGGGGTCATTCCATAACCAAATTGGCTCTTACGGTTCAGAATTTAGGAAAGCGTAGAACATGCGGAACCGAAACAGGCTAAACCGAAAAAACACTTCTTTAGTACCCATTGAAGAAGAATTGATTTCACTTTTGGAGGGATTCCAAGAAATCGTAAGACTACTTCAGACTTTTAGAACGTTCTCAAAATGAGATTTTCATAAAACGTGTAAAGATTGAACCTCTAGTCAATATAATTGCAACGTTCAACTCTTGTATACACAAATACTCGAAAAAATTCTGTATCTCTAGTACTTGTAATTAGCAATTACATGGACTTGACGCATTTATATACATATATTTCTTATGCTTTGATTTTGTATATACATATCTGTCATCAACACATGTTCACGGACCAATTTGGTTCGGTTTCGAGAGTGAGTCCAAGAACCAAATAAGGTCTTACGTTTTCAGATTGAGTCAAATGAAAATCGATTTTAGTACTTTTGAAAAATTAGACCAAATGGTACGTTTTGAAGTGATTCCAATCATTTTAACAGTTTCACGCGAATAATGGGGAACACTACGTGACCTACCGCAACTTCTTCCCCCTCTCGCCCTCAAGTAGTACCCATACATTGCTATACTGCTGAAGTAGTCAATATACTTAACAAATTTACTCTCTAGCACTAGTACCAGCAATTAGCAACCTCTATCCACTTCTGGGGTGGCATACACAACTACATGAATTTTAGATTTTTATAATTCTTCTAGATTTGTGGTGACGGTATTGTCAGTGTAATATGAACCCATTTTGGACTCAATAATATGACCAGAATCGTTCATTTTGTACAATTCACCAAATAGGGTATCTATAGAAGAAAAATAAGTCAATTGACATCAATAGACACACGATCAGATCCCATTTGTCTTACAGTATATTCTCAAAATCATATTTTTAGTTTATTTTTTCGAGAAAAATGTGAATTAGTCGTGTCTGTGCCGATGTCTAATTATTTAATCACTTTGTGTATTTTTTATAGTAATTTAGTCAATAAAACTTGCAAAAGCATTGGATTCTCGTTAAGCCCATTATTACACTCACAGCATTGTACACCCAACTAAATTAGGGTGTTGGCTCTTTCTGGCCAAACTGCAAAAAAAATAAATTAAAATAAAATTCTGAGGCAGCCATGTTTGAAGTGGATTACTACAAAAACCATATTTTACTTGGGACTTGAAAGAGTCTTCTCTTAGTACTTACTACATGAAGTCCATGAAACTGGGTCAAGTCGATAGTTACTGGGTCAAGTCGATAGTTATTGTCCTGTTCTTGCTTTTTTTCTCCATTAACAAATATTTCAAAATTCTATCGATGGATTTCTGGATCAGTTACATGATGTTTGCTTTGAATTGCGCAATTGGGAAAATTTCACTTTGCCCCCAGTTGTATAAACCCCTCATGGTAATTTATCATTACATAATTTTTGTGAAATAAAGTGTACCTTTAATAACACTCATAAATTGACATTAATTTCCTCGTATTCTTCCTCTGATCTGAAACCCTAAATCATAGTATACACTATACATACACATATATATAAACAAATACATTGGGGTGGAGGAAGGGATGGATCTAAGGGGATGGCTAGAGGCGATCTTTATCCCCAAATTTTCAAGAATTTTCAGTTTTATAGTAGAATTAGTTACGAATATTTTTTAAATTACACATGTTTGTTACCCCAAGTTAGAAATTAGTACTCGTATTGATTTTATGCTTAGATTGGGAATTATGTGTTTTGCATGTACATTCACCCTTCTCAGATTAAAA
>BRYF01000021.1:2827500-2830000 GCA_030159135.1 Actinidia polygama
AGCCTGCTCATTCAGTTCGTTTTTTAAAACCATGATGAGATATCTTCATCAAAAGTATAGGGGAAGAAGAATTGAACAAACCCACTTATAACCCCACATATTTTTTTCATATAAATGTCCTCGAAAAATGAAATTATTAGTGGGACTTATAATACATCATTGCTACGGTTTTAAAATTTGGACCAAGTGAATAGGTAGCCAAACATGCCAAAAATAGACTTTTTTTAGCCAAATCTAAAAAATCTCCAAAATTATACGGTTTCAGAATTTGGACAATTTTTTTTTTCTAGAATTCAAAATGAATAATTTAAATTCACTTGAGTATGTGAATCTCATGTAACCAATTGAATATAAATCATTCATTTTAAATTTTGAGATTTTTTTTGTCCAAATTCTAAAATCGTAAAAGTACCAAAAAAAATTTAGGCCAAACCGACCTTGCCATATTTTCTAAATTTGTTCTAAGATTATATAAGATGTGCTACAATTACATATTTTTTTATACAACAATGCAAAACGACGTCGTTTTGCCCGAATAAATATAAAACGACGTCGTTCCATTTAGAGGCAAACCTTGGAAGGTTTAGTGGAACGACGTCGTTTTGTATTTATTTAGACAAAACAACATCGTTTTGAGTTTGTTGTATAAATATTGTACACTTTTGTGTGTAACCGTAGCATTATTCATATTCTAGCATTAGGCAAGTTTTTTTTTTCTTTCGGAAATAATACGGAGAATGGGCTCAGATGAATCGTGATGTTATTTCATTTTTTGCAAGAGCCCAGCCCAATCTGGGAGAGCCCATTTGTTGTCCATTAGCCCATTAGGTCCCCAGAAGTAGACCAATTTGGAATTAGTCCCTCTTTTGGGTGAACCATTGGAGCTAGTCCAAAACATTTTCTTGGTAAAAAAAAAACATTTAAAAAAATATATGGTTGATTAAAAAACAAATAAAACGAGCAACCACAAGTTTTTTAACAAATAAAAAAATAATTTTAGGCCTAGTTTGAGATAACGATTTTTGAATTAGTTTTTTAAAATTTAATTAATCATGTGACTCCGGTCTTTTGTGAACCTTTTTATAACAAGAAAAATAAAAAAATTCCAATAAAATAAAAAAATTATTTTTTTTTTCAATTTCCTTAACTAGACTTTTTATCCAAATAATATTTCTTAGTTTGTGATTGGTTTTGTATGGGCCTATGTCCAGATTTCAAATTCTTGGGCTAAGTTTATCTATTCCTCCGGGCCGGGCCGGGCCCAACAGGAAAACCCTAGATTAATTAGCTTTTTTCTTTCTTTTCTTCTTTTTCTCTCATGCCAATCAACTTTTTCAAGTACACTTTGGAAGTTGCTTTCAATCTATCTTAGTTATTATTCTTTATCTTGTTGCCTCTACCTTTTATTCAGTTTATTGTGGTTCAAGTTTCCTAATTCGACTGGCTTTCAGTTTCAGTGGGTTGTTTAAACATTTTTTTAGTAATTTCCGAATAATTAGGGATTGATAGTCATTTGGATAAATTAAGAAAGTAGTTGAACAGAGTTTTAAAATTTAAATTTACTGGGTCTACTTTGTAATATTTAGTTTAATTCTCTTCTAATAACATATAGGGAAAAAAAAGGTTGTTTGCTTCATAAGAGCCATAATTGTTGGATTTGTGGTCACTGCAGTGAGGAGGTCACTGTAACCCTGCGGTGCCCCAAAACGACATCGTTTTATCCCCAAATTTTCCCCCCTCAAAATAACGTCGTTTTAAGGGATATACATCTTTTGGGTAAAGCGACGTCGTTTTGGGGTCATTGTCGGGTTGCAACGCCGCCACATCCATAATTGTTAGGGCTCTATAAATAATGAGACTTTTTTCTCTACAAAATAATTTACAAGTATCTTAAACTATACGAGAAAGTCTAACAATGCGTACGAATATATCACAAATAAAACCCAAACAACTCAATGAACGGTAGAAAAAATCACCATAACTAAAAGAACGTTTTGTAATATTCCAGTTAATTATAGTGTGCATGGGTAGCGAACTGAGCTAAGAAAGTGTTTCTAATGATAACGACATATGTGTGGGAGAGAGAACTTCCTAAGTTGACACGATTGGTAGTGATTTCGCCACTGGACCTCATCTCACTCTCGTGCTATTAATTATTGAATTGGACTAATCCGTCCAACTTTAAATGGGCTCATCGCTTGTGGGCATTAGAATTGGTCTCCGAATTAGTCAGTTCAGTGAGTCAGATACCACCGTCCACCAGAGAGAGATGTATTTTTTTTTTTATTTTAATTTTGAAGCATTAGCTTGATAGAATAATGGAGAGGTTGTCACTGTCCATACACCTCCTTTTTTGGTAGTCCCCCCACTGGAAAGCACTCGTGATTTCTCAGTTCTATGAAGCACAACCCAACACCAAGGCAAGTGTACGTGGGCCCGTGGGCCTTATATAATTTAGATTAGCCATTAGCCATTAGCCATTAGCCATTAGCCATTCCTA
>BRYF01000021.1:2845000-2850000 GCA_030159135.1 Actinidia polygama
CAAAACAAATAACAAAAAGAGCCCCCAAAATCCCCGAGCACGAATAGGTACTACGCAGACCCTTGGGCAAAGTCATCGAAACCAAAGGCTTTGGGACCAATTCATAAAGAGACACCCCCAAAAAATTAAAAATTAAAAAATATTTATATAATTATTTTTTAAATTTTTTTATAAAAAAAAGTTATGTATTTATATAAATAAGGTACAATTAACGAAATTCACTTTAACCACCGTAAATCTCAGGACCGACTCTGAATAGGGATCTCGTATGGTTAGAAATGCATTAAAATAGAGGCACAATATGCCTTAGGTACCAAAGATTCCGTTCTCACTTAGGCCACCCGATTACTTGGTCATTTTTAAAATCACCCAAACAGCCCCTCTCCTAGTTGATGATTTACACCAACACTATTACACGTGTCGTGATTTTAATTGTTAAATCACGAAAATAATTCAAAATCTAAACGTATTACTCTTTTAAGTATGAGACTTTTAGGTTCCGTGACCATCAACAGTCAACACGAAGGCTGATATCAGGAAATAGTCACGTTTTCCTGTGCCATAGGTTATAAATATCCACACGCAATGACAATAAAGTATTTGTTGTAGCTGAACGTATTTTAAAATTAATTATTTAAAAATAAAAAAATAAAAAAATAAAAAATAGAATTTTTAAAATTATTTTTTAAAAACTTTTTAAAATTATTTTTGGCTCTTGAGCATAAGCAGAACATGTAAAACGCCACGTGGCAAGGTTTATTTTTGTAATTAGCTTCTTTCCGTCTTCCACAATCCTAAAGAAGAAGATTAATTCATATCGCTTTTATGCAGATTATCTAGGAAATAAATCAATTAATCCGATAATCATCAGCACATAATTTTATTAAATTTGATTTGTGGAAAATGTTACAATACACATCGTACATCATTTGCGTTCGTTGTGTGATTGATATTACATTACGTTATCATTTTTGATCGGTCAAATTGGTCATTTTATAGGTCAACTAGATTAAAATATAATTTAACGACAAATTCTCATAAAATTAATTTTTAATTTATAAAATAACTACAAGTTTTCATAAAACGTTTATGATTATATTCATAAGAATTCATAAACGAAGTTGTCGAATGATTCATCAAATTTACCAAACATAGCAATAGAATTCATAACAAATCAATTCATAACAATGACTACAAAAATTCATAACAAAATTCATACAAGTAAATTAACTTTAATTGGTGAGTTACACGATAATTAATGCTTTAAAATGACTAATTCATTATTTGAAGTCACACCAATTCATAACAATGACCATAAACATTCATAACCCAACCAAAATAATTTATAGCCAACCAAATAAAATTCATAAAAATAAATATTAATTGGTGGGCTCAACGACAATTAATACTTTGAAGTAGACAATAAAAATTCATAAAAGAACTATAAAATTCATTTTTTCATCAAATATACCAATATAATTCATAATAAATTCATACAAAAACATATCATAATAATGTCAAAAATAATCCATAATCGAACTAATACGATTCATAAAAATAAGTTTAATATGTCATTCAAGTTGTCATTATTAACTATTAATTTATTTAAAGTCTAAATTAAAAGTTTTTCATCTAATGACACTATTAAATGAGATGTGCATCATACACCTCAAATAGGAAGTGTGTATCGGAACGTCTCCTTTTGAGTGTAGTTTATTCTCAAAAACATATTCGGGGATAATTTTGCTTTGTAATAACTAAGATAATAACGATTTTAAAATTGATTTGATTTTTCATATATATAGATAATCGTAAATATGATTATTTTTTAATTAATCTGGATTTTTGTGGTTTTATGTTAGAATTTTGTTTCCTTTTTTGATTCATCTAATCAAGACAAACTTAAATATGTAAAACATTTTGATCAAAAGATGAAAAAATTTATTAAATACAAAAACAATCCAAGATAATAAATAAATAAATAAATAAACCTGCTTAATAATAAATAAATAAAAACTGCTTAATTATGCAGCGTCAACCTTTGTAAGCCTTAATTGAAAAAGTCCAGCCCATTAGGCAGCTTTTCGCCTTGTAAGCAGGCCCACCGCCCAGACCAAACATAAGTCCGGTTTAGCATACCGGGCTTTCACCAAGCGACCCGGGTTCAAATCACACCTATGGAATCATTTACAATCTTCAATTTCTTTCCTTTAAAGATCAAATTTTCGCTTTATCATCTTGATCTTTGGTGAAACCAAAGCAACTGAAAAATCAAAGAATTCTCTTACATGAATCGTGAATCTTCTTTTGCCTTTCGTATTGATATCTCTTAATATATTAGTCGATACAATCCGATATTGATCGATACAAATACCGTTAATGTAATTTAAACCCCTGATAAACATCAAATGGTACTTGTTCTTAAATAAGACCCAATTTAGACTCGAGTTTTTTTATAGGTAATTTAGCTGTTTTAGTTTCGAAATTTTTATCCTATATACCCTTGCTTTTCTCTCCCAAAGAAACCATCACATCCTCGTAAATAAGAATGTTTCATGACAACCAATTAACACTTCAATGGCCCACAAAAAATTAGCCCCACTAAACCTAATTTTTTTCCCTACTTTATTTTTAAGTTTTTAGTGAATTTTTTTAGCAATTTAATAAAAAAAATCATATTTTTATAGTCTCTTTTTACCATGAAAGCTAATTTTGATAGTCATATGTCAATACTCGCTTGGCGCCCTCACCAGGTCTGGTTGGTGAGATTGAACTCACCGTCATGTCCAATGGCAAAGGCACAACCAACAGTGTGGGATCAATTGATCCCATTAAAAAAAAATTACACTATTATTTTATTAAAAAATTACACTATCACCTCAATAAAAAAAAAATACACTATCAAAATAATTTTGACCCCATTGAAAAAAAAATTACACTATTATTCTATAATTATATAAAAAAAATATGATTTTAATCCCATTGAAATTTGAACTAATATCTTGTTGCCCACCGCCTGTCGTTTGGTTCCCATCTACGTGTTCTCTCGTTCCATTCTCGAGTTCTTTGGTGAGACCACCGACATCTCTCACGTCGCAGGTCAACTCTCTCTCGGATAGTACACGGCAATGCACTGTACGCGCGCACACTTGAACTTCTTCTCACGAAAAGCTGTACGCAACCTACGTTTAAATGTGGACGGACGCCACCTAGGTCAACGTCGTTAAGCTGTACGCAACCTACGTTTGTCGGGGACAAGGCCACGTGGCCCAGATTCGCTAATGTTCTCTGCTTTAAGGCCGGGCCTTTGGAACGGGCCCACAATTGGGTCCAGTTTATGATTTGTGCTTTATGGTATGGCTGGGCCTGTGGAACTAGTAAAAAAATTGGGTAAATATCACTGACCAACCCTGAGGTTTCTAACAAATACAATTATTTCTCAATAGTTTTAAAAATAATAATCACCCTTTTACTTTTAAAAATATTGTCAAGACTCCACTTAGAGCTAATTTTTGTGCAAAAATAACAATATTGCCCTTAGATTTAGGGATTCAATTTTCTTTATCATTACACTCGTTAAAATAAATAAATATTTTCTTTTTTAAACACTGGACATTGGCTCTGATACAAAGGCTTCGTTTTTTGTACTTAAATTTATGTTCGTGACAGTCTACTGTCGATAATTTGTCCACAGGCTTGGTGGATTGCTTGCCCCATAACCTAACAAAATGGAAATGGAAATAAAAAAAAAAATAGAGGATACAATAGTATCCCTAAATGCAATCACTTGGTAGCTATAATAGGACAGAGGAGGCAAAACAAATTGGAATTTGCAACAACATTAAGAACACAGAATGGCTTTCCTTTTCTCTGTGTTATCAGTAATCAAATGAAGGCATGTCGAACAAAGTATTTACCGGTCGTGGATGTTGTTGCAGCGTGACGGTATCCAACGAACTTGGATCCGGAAATGCACGAACAACAAAATTTGCAGTGGTGGTGGTGCCTGTCACGATAGGCGTGGTTTGCACGGCTGTTTACCTTTTCACAACCAGCGTGGCCGTGGCTCAAGAAACTATCAAACTTATCCGGTCATTAAACATGTTAGAGAAGGGGGAGTAGAACTCACCCTCAAAACTCGAGTTACAAGGGGAGGGAACTTCCCACCTTATAAACAGACGTAGATAGGAGTCTCCCAGGCGATGTGGGACTTCACTCAACACTCCCCCTCACGCAGAGCGTGATACAGATCGTGAGGAGAAAGCGTAAGCTGAGGAGTCCACACATCAGAACAGACATCAGGCTCTGATACTATGTTAGAACAATATATGTATATATATATATATGTGTGTATATATATATATATGTTGAGAGTAGAGAAGAGAGAAAGAGAGAAGAAAGAGAGCTTTCAATATATTGTGTAGAGAATTAGGTTACAAAGAAAGACAAAAGAGGTTTAAATAGACAAACTGGGTTAGGATAAAAAGACTAAAAAAACCCTAGGGTTATATACATCAACCCAAATTGCAGAAATCAGAAACTCCAGGGGCCAAATTGTAGAAATCAGAGATTCCAGGGGTCAAATTGCAGAAATCAAAAATGTCAGGGGGTCAGATTGTAATTTACCACCGCAGTATATGACGTGGCAACAGGATCTGACGTGTCAAATGACGTGGCACTAGTGCTGACGTGGCAGGTGACGTGGCAGTGCTGACGAGGCCATATATGCTGACGTGTCAGGTGACGTGGCAGCAGAGTGGTCAGAGTCGCTGACGTGGCAGATGAGGTGGCAGAGGCGGGATGACGTGGCAGGATGATGTCACAGAAATCAGGGCTGACGTCACAGGATCAGGGCTGACGTCACAGAGACATGGCGCGTGGGGCGCATGCTGCGCGTTGGGAGCGCATGATGGTGCGGGAGGGGGAGCGTGTGGGAGAGCGTGGGAACACCCTGCGAGTAGATCTGACTCGCGGGCGGTGCAGGCGGCGCGTGGGCGCGC
>BRYF01000021.1:2882500-2885000 GCA_030159135.1 Actinidia polygama
TTGATGTGTGGCTTTTTGGGGATGTCCGAGAGGTTAGGTTGGAGTTGTTTGGTGGGGTGGATAGTTATATATAGAGAGAGAAAATTCAAGAAAAAAAATTCAATGTATCACTAATATTAGGTTATCATTAACATTCGGTATTAATATTCAATAAGAAATTAGGATGTAAATAGAAAGAAAATCACTACGGTTATCAAATTTTTAGAATTAGGAGATATATCAAATTTTAAATGTCAGCCGTTACCTGGTATATATTACTGTAGAATTAGTTTTTAGGACTTGATTTTTCTGCAATCCAAAAATAAATTCTACCTGTGCAGTCTAAGTATTTGGTACATATTTTGAGATCTGTTTAGAATTTTTTATAAGTTAATAAACGAGTGTAAAATACAAGATTATATGATCTATATTCGATCAATTTATTTTTTTACAAAATTAAAATTTTAAAATAATTACAAAAATACTCCCTTTAGTTTTATCTATTTTTTATTTTGGTCCTTGTATTTTAAAATCCAGCAATTTTAACTCTGTATTTTGATTTTATTGCCAAATTAGTCCAATGAATTGTATGTTTTTGGACGAATTCTCATACTTGTGTGAAATATACCATCATTTGAGGGATAAAATTGACTTTTTCCCTCAATTGCCACATACTTTCCACCGTAAATCTCCCAAACTCCATTGTAATTTGTTCAATCTCACTGTAAATTGCAGTTAAATGAGGTTATATGTCGGTCATATACTGAAAACTCATCCAAACACCTAACCTCCATTACCAATTGAACTGATTTGGCAAAAAATAAAATACAAATACAAGATTAAAATAGCATGATGGAAGAATACATGGACCAAAATTGCAGATGGATAAAAAATACAGGGACTATTTTTTCAATTTAACCCATTTTTATTTATTTATAAAATCTATAAATTAATAAATGATTTGAATTATCAAAATAAACTCAAAAATAGTCCAAATACTTAAATTGTATTAATGAATCATCAAAATGAGTTCAAAACGAATTCAAATACTTAAACTGCACTCGTACATTTCTTTCTTTTTTAGACAGCAGAGAATCCTGATTGTAATTTTTATTAGAAGATTCGAGGCATATTAGCTGTGAAGTTGTCTTGTGGTGGGGAGGTGCACTTTCGCGACTGTTTACACTTTCTTGGAGAACTTGGAATTGGACATTCGAAATCTACGACTCTCTCTCTCACGTTTTATATTGAGTAGTGCTGGGTATCCCAATGTTGCACCCCAAATGCACACCTGGATGAGGTGTAATATTTGGATTGGCTGGGTGTGGGGTCCACCCAGTCATGTCAGCCAATCAAAATGCTTCACCTCACTCAAGTGTGCATTTGGGGTGCAACATTAGGTACTCATAATATTTTTCTTTTATATTCGTGATGAGTTCAGCGTGTGGGCCCAATCGATTTCTGAGCCGACCACGTGTAACTTTGAAGCTCGCTGCGGATTTTTTATTGGTGGGCTTTTATTTTGTACCGTTGGCTTGGTCGCATTGAAGAAAGAATCTGTAGAAAACGGTTCCTTGTACTGTGGGCAAAAAGCTGGAAGTCTGGAACGGACAGAACAGTTCGCACACGTGGACGGCATGCAAGCTCATTAATATTTTTAATTTTAATTAGTTATTTTTTTAATTCTACCAGTCTTTCTATTATAAAAAATTATAATAATAATAAAAAGTCAATAATGATTAATCATTTTTGATTAAAAACTGTAACAAAATTAAATTTATAAATTTAAATTTCAATAGCTAAATTAGCTTTAAAAAAATATGCTTGGCTAGTTTAATGTGTATGCTTCTGGAGATCGTTTCGTCTAATTAAAAAATGTCATTGTTTTTTTTATACTTTTGATTAAAATATAAAAATTGAGATAGAAAAATAAATTTTCTTATTTGTGATGGATAAATCTAGTATTTTAACCGTGAATTAGTAATAAAAATTCGCTAATGACAATTGGATTTACTAGAAAGTGAAATCTAAACGAGCCCTGAAAACTCAGGCTAAAAATTAATCTGTCCAAGCAAGAAAACTCTACCATATAGGTAAAAAAAAGAATTCTTTTAGCCAAAACACAATTGAGAAATCTATGTCAAACAGGGTCTTAGGCTCCGTTTGGTACCAGCTTTTTAGTTGATTTTTTTTAAGCGTATAAGCAAAAAGTCCAAAAAAAATATTTTTGTGCTTTTTTATTTATTTTTAGCTAAAGTAAAGCCAGAAAAGCAAAAATATAAAAAAAAAAACTTGACTTTTTTGGTAGCAAATTTAAAAAAACCTTAATTTTTAAGCATTATTAAATGGAGTCTTAGTCGACTTTTGTAAACTTAACTATTTTACTAATAATAATAAAGATCGTCAGCTAAATGATTTTGGTTGTTTGGAATGCTGAAAATAATTAGTTGTTTTTTTATAAAAAAAAACTAACGATACAATTTGAACAGCTAAAAGTAAGCTAATTTAGTTGTTTCTGTTG
>BRYF01000021.1:2945000-2947500 GCA_030159135.1 Actinidia polygama
AGCAAGACAGAGAGATGGTGAGAGATGAGAGAGTGCTGAGAGGTGAGTGGAGATGAGCTCCTCCCTATTGTACTCATTGTAATTCATTCTGTGAATAATGGATTATTGATTCCTCTCCGTGGACGTAGGCATTGTTGGCCGAACCACGTAAATCTTGTCTTGTGTGGTATTTGATGTTGGCAGTGTGACTGGTAACTCGTTTTGGGCACAACAACGTCCACATCCATGTGGGTTGTGAGAAACCTCTCAGGCCGGAACTCCATCGGGTCGGACCACACATGTGGGTCGCTATGAAGTTTCTATATGTTTACGAACAGGCGTGTGCCAGCGGAGACGTGGTACTTGTTCGGGATTTATGAACCGGTAACACAATTAAATCTATAATCAAAATTATGAACAAAATATGAAACTAATAAACAGAATTAAGTGCATGAGTCAATGAAATGTTCCAATATAATTACGGATATCAAATAGAATAATGATAGGGAAAATAGCTTGAGAAGCACGAGGAGTCGTTGGTCGCTTTCTTATTGTCTGTCGAATATTGCTCTAAGATATCACTAATAAATCTCACATGGCTCTACGTTGCAGGATCAATAGAAAAAACAAGGATATCAAATCTTTCTCAAGTCACACAAATATATACATGATAGGAAGTATATATATTATGGTAACATATAGAAGAGAATATTAGAGAGTAATGAAAAGAATTTAAGACATAACTCTTAGTTTAAGAATTCATTTTTAAAAGACAGAACTCTTTGATTAAATCCTTTGAATGAACAGACACATTTTTTCTCTTAAAATTTTAAAATTTGAAACTTAATTTCCAACCGTACCCGCCCACGATGCAGTCCTCTGTGGTCTCTCGTGGAGGTAAGAGCTGCGCGGGAGGGTATAAACGTAGTGATTTCTTGACTATAGCTTGGAGATAGACCAATTTCTTCACGTCTGATTCCTCTACTTGCCTCTCTCTTCCAACACGGAGATCTAACTCATCTTGGGCCTTCACAAGAACAGTTCACTGAAACAGCATGTGATCAAAGTTATTGCTGTCATTCCAAACAGAGACAGCATTTAATACAATTATTGGGTATATTAGTCCCAAATTACTGTTAATTGAATATTGCTTTAGGTATTGTTTGGATGAATGGATTTATTATTAATAGCAAACAATAATAGATTTGCCATTTTGGATAATTGATCTGCATAACCACCACAACATCTGGGACCTTGCAGTGTTGCCGATTAAGGTGGTCTTATCTTATTGTTCATATTTGTGTGGCCTCTTATTTTTAGGAAGTAGTAGAGGAATAGAAGAAAGGGAAAAGTGAAAGCTATGATGGTGATTGGGATGGGAGGAAGTCCATGACTGGTGATACTAATCTCTATAGAAAAGTTTGACGTTTACGATCAAGGTCATTATTTGGCTTTATACTCCACACATACACAAAAAATGCATAGAGAAAAAGTTGTATATAAAAAAATTGCGAAAATTATGTACAAAATTTCAGGGTTTGATTATGAGAATAAATAAAACTCTGTAATTTCAATTATAATTAATCAAACTATGGAATTTGAATTCAATATCAATTTAAATCATCTGTTAGTCTCCATTCACCTAGGGTTAACGGAATCATCTGATTTTTGTCCAAAATGCACTGAATCCACGTCTTATAGGATTTTTTCGCTTTTTAAGACCATAATCAAATCATTCCAATTCCAAAATAGCATAGAAATTTAGTATCTCTAAATAAATACAAAATCCAAATTCTCTAATTTTTCTTATTAATATGTTTGATTAGGGATTTAAAAAGGGGTATCACTATACGAAGTCATTTCTCTATATTTTGGAAGAGAACGAGTTGATTTTATTAGCCATATGTATACGGAGATGAATAGATGATTTAAATTATTTCCTGATTAAAATTATATAGTTTAATTTATTATAATTAAAATTAATTTAAGGGGGGAGGGGAGATTGTAATACTCCGAACCTTAATTCTATTTACTTTATTACAGAAATAGAAATTATTGGGGTTAAATTAAAAGATTAATAACGTTTGAGATACATTGAAGATGATATTTAATTAATATAATTATTTAAAAGTTGGAGGGACTAAAGTGTAGTTTTATAAAACAAATTGACACGCCATGTGGATGACTCACCCATGGCCGCATGTTTCTTTTGTCTTCTTTGAAGACAAAAGTCTATAAAGAGTGAGAGTGAGTGAGAGAGAGAGAGAGAGAGAGAGAGATACAGAGACACAGACAAAGACTTGTGGGAGATAAAAGAAAATTATATAGTATGGTTAACTTTTGATCATAAAAGATAGGGACGTAAATTATCGGTGAGATGATGTCGGATTAAGATAAAATTTTAGTATGATGATCATGAGAGCCAGATCTTCATATCTAAAGATGTTGATTTTAATTTGAAGTAAGTAAGAGGTATACAATATATTTTTTAAAACTCCAGAGTTATTTCTTAAATCATCTG
>BRYF01000021.1:2967500-2970000 GCA_030159135.1 Actinidia polygama
AAGATCATCACCAGAGAACTTTACCCCATTTGGATCAATGAATTGGACTAAGTAATTCAATTTTGGAAGTTAAAAGGGTTTTAAAAAAAATGTTTTTTCAAGAATTGTATAAAAAACTAGACTAAAGTTCAATAGAAATGTTGATCGGTTTTCCAAATAGAACTTAAGGGTAAATTTGACAACCTTGCCACCATCAACAACAACCATACCATTGCCATTACCTGCCTTTACCACACTATATTTGATGATGAAATTGGTGATAATGTTTAGGAAAGAAACTGGTGATCGTAATATTCTTCTTCAAATATCATTGATTCTTTCTACCTCCACCCAATTCCCCAACTAATGGGCAGCCACATCTTTTGTAATTCCACGCAGGGTCTTTCAGTCTCTTAATTCCCTAATTCTGGCTGGAAGTGCAATGGGGTGGAGCTGGTTGCGGTTTATGTATTGTTCATGTAGCACAGGGGTAGCTCCACGAGGACGGTGGTTATTGGTTTGGCATTGGGTTGTGATGGTGAGGTTTTGAACGTTGGTTAAGAAAATAGTGAGGTTGATGACTGAAGGGCTAAAAGATAAATTTCTATTTTCTGTTGATTGTGTTACCAGCATTTTGAGTTAATAATCGTTTTGAGAGGGCTAAGTCATGTTTAGTTATGAACTTTGGAGAGGCAAAGTGAATACACATCATAGTTGAGAGGGAATTTATTGTAATTTACCCAAAATTTATGGTGGCTTGAATCTTAATGGAACAACGAATTTTATATATTTGTTCGTTTAACTCTGCTCTACCCCTTTTTTTTATTCCATTTGATTTTGAATTTGCTTCCTTTTGCTTCATTTATTTTCTTTTTTTTTTTGTCAACTAGCTATTTTGTGGTAGATCTATCCAAAATTGACCATGGCACACCATGTATCGACATATCAGAAAAGCATTGCTAGGCGTGGCGGCCTAGAGGTGCAAGTTGGGAGGTCACGGACTAGACAGCGCCGCGAAAGTGTCACACATATCTTAAAATGTTAGATTTTAATAATAAATAAATATATACAAATGAAAAATATAAAATAACTTCTTTCTCTTGTGAGAGGATTGAATTCACAATCTCTTTCAAGTCTCTCACACTTGAAGCGAGAATTATATCACTAGACCAAACACTTAATTTGTACCTTAAATTAGATTTTAATAATAAGTACATATAAAAAAAAACAAAAATTAATTCGGCCCATTCTGGCCGGTCTGGCCTAAGCCCATTCAGGTTGGTCCAATTCCATCTATGAAGTGGGTCGGACTGGAGGGCTAGGTTAGGCAGGGTTCTCACGTTTCGATTTGAGTCCATCCTGGACCGGCCGCCAAGCAAGTTGGACTTAACCTGGACCGAGCTTGCCTTATTCGTGACCAAACCAATCTGGGCCAATCCAAACTGGCCCAATTTATAGCTCTATTGATGAGTCCTCGTGCGATTTGGAGGTTCGTCCTATTTCAACCAAAAAGTCTTCACTCGAGTCCCCACAAAATTAAGATGAACTTTTCGAATTATTATTGCTTCCCTTGAATTTTTAAATGAAAGAGTGAAAAGGATTTCAAGTATGTATTATAGTAACTGCGATAGGCTTAATCTTAATATTCAGCGTGAGTGGTAATTACTCAGCTATTAAGATTTAATAAAGTTTTTGATTTGAGATTTGGCTCTATCTGTATTATTAATTCATGTGTTAGACCAGTCAATGTAAGATTTTATCCCGCCTTTAATAAGTATGGATGATGGAATTGTCTCGAATTCATCGGTCCAGAGGTTACTTGCCCAATTATCAAAAAAGCTGAGTCCACAAGTCCGCGGATTTAATTGGGTTCCGCTTGTAAATAGTGGGATGGATCTCCAAAATAATCAATCTAAAAGGATAACGAATTATTAAAAAAAATAACCAAGATCTTGTGATAATTTTTGCTTAATATATTTAGAGCAAAGTAACTTAGACCAAACACTATCACCACATTGCAATTCTCACATAGCCTTCTATTTTATTTTGTTACGGAACCTATTACTGATAAAGATTAGGAGCTAAGCGAGGGGCGTTTAGCACTTCAAGCGGAGTGGCTTTGATGTTGGTTAGCCAAGCGCTCTCGGTCATGTCAACGGGCCCATTATCCGGAGTCAAAAGCCCAAATCCATGGAGCAGCCTAGCCAGCACCCAGTGCAACATTTGGACACCAAACCCAATTCCGGGGCACAACCTCCTGACCCGCCCCAAAGATTTTGAGGGTACCCAGCAAACGAAACAAAATCCCCATAAAAAACCACAGATGGTACCCAATGCGATTGAGAACGAAATCAAATCCAATCACCACCAAAAAAACCAAATATAAACATGTAAAATACAGAATTAGAGATAAAACAAATCTATACACACTGTGTATAGAGACAAACAGAGGAGAGAGAGACTTATGGGAGAGGAAGATCACGTTGGTGAGATAGGATGGAAGGAGTTTCTCTCGTTGGCC
>BRYF01000021.1:3015000-3017500 GCA_030159135.1 Actinidia polygama
TACACCATTAACAACAAATGATAAAAGTCTATTTATTTTTAACCGTTAAGGACTATTGAATCATATATCTTTTTATTTTTATTTTTATTTTATTTTCTCTCCCCAATTCATTGATCTAAATATTATTAGTTAGATACAAACGAATAATAAATCATTTAGAAAAATATAACATTCTAATATTGAAAATTATATACGGGATCTTTAAAAGTTAGAGATCTAACTAAGAAAAAACTTTTATTTTTAAGCAAAATTTTAATAAACCTACAAAACATATCGTTGCGGATACTTTTCCTTTTTGATACATAGTATTGATGAATCGAAGGAATTAATTGAGGAAAAAAGTTGACAAAAAAAAGAAGAAAATCGAAGGGAAAAAAATATTGTTGAAAATGAAATGATAGATGATACCCTGAAACAAGCCCTCTTTATTCTGAGCTTTTTGGCAATAAAATAAAGGAGTTCTCGGGAGGAAGAGAAATCTCATTGTTTATTTACGTAAACAAGTTCATGACATCTAATCTCCCTATAAACGTAACACATCAATCTTTAATGTATGAAAATTTGAATACCAATTGAGCTCGAGTACGTTGTCCATAACTAGGATATATAGGATTAACACGTATTGAAATTTTATCTTGCATTAATTATTAGAATAAAAAACTTGAGTCCCATAATCTTCAAATGAGCTACCGTTCACGACTAAAGTGAATTTTTTATAGGTACCAAAAGAACCTTACAAAGTGATTTTATTATAGTTTTAAGTAATTATAAGGAAAAACAAAGGGAGATCAAGGAGGGCATCAACCACTGACTATCAAGTCCATGACATCTCAAATCTCTACGTAATCTCAAAGAGTTTAATTTATTTCCATAACATGTCAATCTATAATGCAAGAATTTAAACAACAATTGAGCTTGAGTGGTACATAATTAAAGATAGGATTAACTCGTATTTGAGACTTAATCTCACATTAATTATTAGAACAAAAAACTTCAATGCCACGAACTTTGAATGAGCTGTAATGCAAGAATCTAAACAATAATTAAGCTCGAATTGTACATAATTAGGATAGGATTAACACTTACTAAAACTTTACCTCATATTAGTTATTAGGAAAAAATATTGAGTGCCACAGAGTTCAAGTGATCTGTCACTTACAACTAAAGTGACTTTTAAATAAATCCCAGAAAAACCTTATAACATGAATTTATGATAATGTTTAGGTAATTATAAGGAAAAACAAGGAAAATGGGGTATCACCCACCAACTATCGAGTCCATGATATCTCAAATTTCGTTAATATTTAATGTGAGAATTTGAACACCAATTAAGCTCGCGTTGTCCATAAATAGGATAGGAATAGTACGTAATAAAATTTTATCTTGTATTTATTATTAGAATAAAAAACTTGAGTTACACGAATTTCGAATGAGCTATCGTGACTACTCTCAAAATGCAATTATGTTCACATATTAAGCTCGTGTTGTCCATAATTCTCATAGGAATGACACATATTAAAACTTTACTTTACATTTATTATTAGAATAAAAAACTTAAGTTCCACAAATTTTGAATTAGATGTCGCTAAAGACTAACAACCTATATTTCTATAATGCAATTACGTTCCCCATGTGCAACGTTGTCGACACCCATATCTTTCTCTATACACCATTTAAAATGAATAGGACTTTGCATTTATCTTTAAAATACCTACATTTATTCCCAAACTGTTACCGCCTTCAATCTCCAACCTTCAACCACCTCCCACCATCTTCTACCTCCCAATTGCCTCATGCCATTCCAAGTTCCAACCACTCTCAACCCGCTCGGACGTGTCTAGGGGTGGTGGTTATGTAGGTTGGGTAGTTGTGAAGAAGGGGAAAATAGTAATTTAACAAAAATAATTAAAATTACAAAAAGATAGTAAATACTAGAACATGTGCGTACTGAGAAAATAGTGGGGTGGGAATATACTCACCGAACAGTATAAAACCCACGGTCATCCCAAATCTTTTACTCGCACATCGTACTCCACCACCTTCTCCCTCCTCTCTCTCTCTCTCATCACCACCGCGAAACCCATTTTCGCAGTCGAATTTTCTCCGAATCTTCAATTGAGCTCATTGGCTTAACCCTCCAATTCACATTCCATTTCTCATTCTTCTGGGTTTTTTCCCCATCGACACAAAAAACCACCATGGGAATTCGATTCACAGTGACATATTCCGGCTATATAGCCATGAACCTGGCCTCTTCCGCCTCCATCAAAGTCGGGAACTCCCGCCTCTTCCATGAATGCGCGATCTGGTCACTCCTCTTCCACCCCAACCCCAAGCCCGAACTCGATCGCCGGACTGTCGCCCCAGGCGGAGCTTCTGCGACCCAATTCGAACCGCTACTCGACCGTCGCCACCGGAATTTTTGGGAACAACGGCTGGGCGTCCCCAATTTTTCTCGGCCTGTTATCCCTCTTGAGGTCGTCAGGCTATCTCTCGGAGC
>BRYF01000021.1:3032500-3035000 GCA_030159135.1 Actinidia polygama
GAAGTGATGTAAATATAAGGTAAGTCTTGTTATATTTTACTTACTTAAAAGTAAAAGTTTTGCGATGAAATCATATATGTTTTTAGGGTAAATTACACTAACCTCCCCTAAGGTTTCGAGTTAATACACAAAGTACCCCTGACATTTAATAAATTACAATGACCTCCCCTGAGGTTTGGAACTTGTAATAGATTCTCTCATTTTACATTGACCACCCCTGAGGTTATGGGTTAATACACAAAGTATCCCTGATAAAGCTACTTCTTTTTGTCTTTTTTACAAAAGATGTTGATCTGACATCAGGGGGAGAGGGAGGGGGGAGAGTGGAGGGATGAGAGAGAGAGATGGTGGGGGTATTATGGTCATTTTCGTAAGGAGACAAGGGTGTCAGGGGGTGTCAGAATATTCTCTCAAACTTCAGAGGAGGTCATGGTAATTTTTGAACGTCAATGATACTTTGTGTATTAAAAGCAAACTTCAGGGGAAGTCAGTTTAATTCACCCTAAATTATTTCATGTTGAAATGAATTGATGTTTTATAATTTTATGAGCACTTGTTACTATTATATAACTTGACTCATATTATCCTAGTGCTTAAGATGTAGTTGTGCGTAACAATTTCATGTAATGAGAACAAGTTGGAGCGTGACTGAAGGCAGGCGACTTTAGTCGATTCTTATTAACCTATGCCACATACTTAGCATAAGAATGTTAGTTCTTTTGAAATTGTATAGTTTTGTTAACGGTTGTGCCGGACATTATGGCCATAACCATAATTGTAAATATTTATATACAAGAAGATATAATGATATTGTATATTTTTTTATACACGTCAGCTCTAGTTAATTTATTACGCTTCTGTATATATATATATATATATATATATATATATATATATATATATTTATATTTATATATAGATATAGATATATAATTGCATTCAAGTATTGAATGAAAAAAAACTAGTTGAGTAATAGGCCTTAATAAGTGGGACTCACTGACCGATCACGATGACACCTATGATAAGGGTGGACTCATGTGTATAAATGGGTTGGGTCGTGACACAAACCACCGGTGATAAAGTTTACAAACGATGATAATAAATGTCAAATCTTCATTTGTATAAATAGGTTTCTCCCATCTCTTGATAATGGAGGTGACCAATAATAATAATACATTAGAAGATAATGACTAAGATGACTAATGTTAATAGCGTAATAGATTGATAGTTTTGACATGCAAGAGATAATGTAACAAAAAATTTTAATATAATTTTTAGATTAAGAAAAAATAGTTGTAATACAATGAAAAAATAGTTGTAATACAATCAAACTGCATAATTCTAAACTACGTTGGACCTAAAATTAGTACATAATTGAGGCATAAATCCTGCTAATACATTATTTTTTTATAAAAAAATAATAATAATTGGCGTAAAATGGCAAAAAAAAAGATTTAAAAAAATGCAAGAATAATGAAACACCCATTTGAAAGTAGATCTGGATCCATGGCCAGGTGATTTTCTCATTTTTCTACCGCAAGTTAAAGCAGTAAGCCAGGGTGGAATCACCAGGCATTTGGATTATTTTATATTTTTTTATAATTTAATTGAGTTCGAGAGATATTAATTTAAAATTTCTAAGTTTAACGATCGACCAAATCTCTATTGGTCCAAGAGACTCGAAACCATTTATTGTTCTCTATTAATTTTAATTTTAATTTTATTTTTATTTTATTTTTTGAAAGCATCAGTTCAGAGTAAAGTACACAGTGGGGTCGTTAATAGGAATGCATCTTCTGTCCTCTTGTGGGAAAATTCCCACCCCCTGACCAAAAAAAAAAAACCGGCCCCAGCCCTTGTCCTCCAGAAAATGACTATTATGCCCCCCACGGCTCTCTCTCTCTCTTTTCATTTTTGTGTATTTTTTTATTTTATTTTTTATCAAATTTATTTATTTATTTATTTATTTCATTTTATTAGTTTTATTTATTTTTTAAATTAATTTTTTTCCCATCAATTATCTTTTTGTTTTGTTTTGCTATTAGTGTGTTTGTTTATCGATTGTTAGTATTTTTTTTATTTTTATATATATAATTTTTTTATACATATTCATTTAATTAATTTTTTAATAACATCTATTGGTTATTTATTAAAAAAATTGATAATTTTTTATTACTTTCACCTTCAGAATTTTTATATAATTTTCTTAAACACATAAAAATTTATTTATTAATTTTTTTAATACCATCTTTTCTTTCAATTTTTTAAAATTTTTAAACACTTAAAATTTTTTAGAAGTTTCATTTGTCATAAAAAATATAAGAAAAAATTTAAAATAATTTTTTTTTAAATATGGATCAATTTTTTTAATATTTTTATATATTTTTGTCAATTTTTATAAAATTTAATATAAAACTAATTAACAGAATTCTTTTTTAAAAACACTAAAGAAAAAAATTCAGATTTTTTATTTGGGATTATCTTTGAAAATTAATAAAGC
>BRYF01000021.1:3105000-3107500 GCA_030159135.1 Actinidia polygama
GTGATTCGTATTTCAAATTATAAACTAACTTTGGAGAAATTGAAAGTTTTGTTAGACAAAAGTAATAGATTTATATTATAACAACTCACATGCCAGATAGTGAATACCTTATAAAGATACTATCGTAAGTGTTGAAAAACATATGTTCGAAATTAACATAAATTTAGGAGGTTTTCGTATATATAATTTGTTAGTCTCTATCAATTTAGAGTTGACGAAACAAATTAGTTTTTTTGGAAAATTAGTTTGTTCACGAGACAGTCATATCGTCAAAGTCTGGGAAGGTCACGTTGTCAATATCTCTTATGATCGCTACTTAACATGCCAAACTTTTTTACGTCGCCCCGTATTCTCTTTCCAATCTCTCAAGTCGTCAATTCTTGTTGCTAGGTAGTTTATGTCGCAAATCTTTCTAGACCAAGATGATCGTAATTGATTATATCTCCACCACAATCTCCTATAGTTGCGACATTACCTCCACAAGAAAATCTCCATCCATTATGTTGTTATCCCGGTCCAACCATGGCTTCCTTACGTGGTTGCCAAATGATTGCGCCGCGATCTTCTCACATGAAATCTCAATCTATAAAAGCCGTTCATAATTCTCCAAAAGAAAGGTAACTTCAATCGAACATCATAAGCTATTATGACGTTTGTCTCTGAGGTCGCCACCTTGAACAATTATGATAGTTAGTTGCTCGCTCTTGATTTCTATCTCAACAATTATAACCGTATTAAAACGTTAGAATTCGATTTATTTAAATTAAAATTATAAAATTTTTAAATTGTTATTATTATTTTTTTTTATAGTAATTGTCGTGTATTTTTATTGTGATTGGACAAAAGTTGTACGGTACCTACCCTTAGAACCAGTTAAAACTTAAAAGTTAAAACTAATTTTTCCCATGACTCATGTGTGAACGGATGCTGGTGCAATGATTATCCCGTGCAGCCGCCCTCGTGTAACTATTCAATTGAATTTGGATTCTTGCTATGGGCCCACACGAGGAGATGATCATGATCATGATCATGATTTCGATTTCAGCAGTTGGGGGCAGTTTGTTTTGTTTGTTCCTCCCGAGGCAGAAAACAAACAGTACAGCAGAGTACAGCCTGGCTTCGTCACCGACTTGTTTCGAATTCAGGGTATATTGGAACACGACGAAACTGCTGTCCGATTTCCGTTGCCTCCAGTTGTTCCGACTCGGACCGTCAGGATCGTCCGCTGTCCACGTTCCGGTCTACGTGAGGGACCCACGTTAGATTTCGCTGTTCGGATAACATATTTTGTTGGGTTAAATACAATATAAGTCCAAGAATATGATTTTAATGTCATTTTGGTCATTAATTTGTCTATGTATTTGTTTTGACGAAAAATATTTTCTGAAAATTTTTTTTTTTTTTGCTTTGGTAGTATAAAAAATATAAAGTAAAATAAATTTATTTTCTAATCAAAGAAAAATACATAGTTTTAGAAGTGAAAATTATTATTTTTATTTTTTATTTTATTTTTTTTTAGAGCTTGATCACTCTCGCTATCACCTCCACCTCCACCTCCACCTCCACCTCCACCTCCACCACCATCACCACAGAAAATATAACTCATTTTTAAAATAAAAAAAAACGGTTTTGTTGTTTAAAAAATAACTTTTTTGAATTTTTTTTTAAATAAAGTTTTTATTTAAAAAAATGTTTTATTATATTAATTTTTTTTAAAACTGATTATTTTTTAAAAAAATTGCTTTAATTTTGTAAAAACTGTTTTAAAATTGCTTTAATTTTAGTTTTTAAAACTATTTTTTTTAAAATTATTTGTTTAAAAAGTTTTTTGGTTTTTAAAAATAGTTTATTTTTTAAAAAACTGTTTAATTTTTTTTTTGATATTTAAAAAATGTTTTTTTTATAATACGGAAACAAAAAAACTTTTGGACTTTGTGTTCATTTTTAGAATTGTATTTTTTTATTTTTTATTTATAAATATGAGTTAGTTTGTTCTTTGAGAAAAAAAAATCGGATTGGATTGGATTTTCGATTGCAATCTGTTGATAGACCTACTTCAAAGTAAGGCTGTGGTTAATTGGTTGTTGATGTTTATTACTGGTTATTAGTTATTGGTGTTTATAATTTTTTTGTGAGTTTTCATGTTAAACAAATATAAAAATTGATTTTCAGAAAATTAATCTATGTCAAGCCAGTTGCCGAAGAGTAAATTCATTTCTAAAAAATATTTTGTCCGAAAACTATTTTTTGAATAATTTTTTTTGTCCGAAAACAAACGAAGCGTAATATTATGAAATCAAGACGAAAAACAGATCACGAAGTCATTTCAAAGTAGCAATCCAACCAAGCACAGCGGGTATAAAAAAATGGGTGCAGAGAGACGAAAAACGTAGAGAGTGTTCAATAAAGCTGAATTTATGTTATAATTAATTATTTAAAAGCAAAAATTATAAAATTTTAAAATAGAGTTTTCCAGTGATAAGTAGAAACATAAGTCGTG
>BRYF01000021.1:3227500-3230000 GCA_030159135.1 Actinidia polygama
GTTCTAGCTTCGTCTCTGTCAACAGATTACAGAATTATCATTTAGTGTGACATAATTAGCATCGTATCAACGCACAGATTAACTTTCTTGTACAAATAAAATAAAAGCTAGCTTTACTAAAACTTGTTTCCTTCTAATTAATTAATGGAATTGGTTCTAGGGACACAAATTTGGACACGAGATTAAAACAAACCCCTCTCTCTCCTCCCCACGGCTTTACCCTCTCTCCGAAACCCCTCTCTCTCTCCTCCCCCCACGGCTTTACCCTCTGAGAGCCCCCAATACTTCTCCACCTTTAGCTAGGACGAGCACGCCGCCACCGATTGAACCCACCGATTGAAGGGCCCGTCGTTGTGGATTGTCCCCAACCTGTCGCCGTCGATTGAACCCAACCCGTCGACGTCGCTTTTGATGTTTGTGTGCCTTTTCACTTTTGAATGGGAGGGTAAAGCCGAGGTGTGAGAGAGAGAGAGTGTAGGGGAACCTCGGCGGCGGAGTGCTCGGTGGGTTCAATCGACAACGACGAGTTGGGTTCAATCGACGGCGACGGGGCCCTTCAATCGATTGGGTTCAATCGGCAGCGGCGTGCTCGTCCTAGTGGAGGGTGGAGATGTATTGGGGGCTCTTAGAGGGTAAAGCCGTGGGGGAGGAGAGAGAGGGGTCTCGGAGGGAGGGTAAAGCCGTGGGGAGGAGAGAGAGAGGGATTTGTTTTAATCTCAGCTCTTAAAATTAAGGACTATGATTTTGTGTCTAAATTTGTGTCCCTAGAACCAGCCCCTTAATTAATAACATCTGAGATTAAAATGTGCATTGTGATTTGTATTAGGCCTAAACACACAGCATAGTAGTCATCATTTAGATCATCATTTTCTCATGTCAAAATTTAGAAACCTAGCTCCCAACGTGCTGGTTGATTCATGAACTAGCATTGAGAGAGCTTGGAAGGAATACAAATTAAACTTTTCTAATGTTATTACTGGCAAAAACTCAACTTACTTATCAACCTTATAAAATAAGATAAAAAAGAAAAAATTGGTTTAATCTTACATTTACATATTGGATTTATCAATGGAAAAAGAAGAAAATTGATCATCAATTTAGGTCCTGGGGATAATTTTTTTTAGTTACTTTGACTTTTAAGTTTTTTAGTCTTTAATTTGAAACCCAAGTTTTTTTTATTATATAATTAAAATTTTATACTTTTTCGATTCATCTTGATGAGAGAAATTCAGAATTATAAAGATTTTTCATCAAATTTGAAAAAATCAATAACTAAATACAAAAAAATATTTTTAAATATATTTTTTTGAGTAAAGTGATTTTTTTTTTGTAGTGAACTTTTTGCTTATAAATTAGATGATTTCTTTTTTGATTTTTTTTACTCACTAATTAAAAAAAATGAAAAAAATATAAAATTTTAATCCAATCATAAAAATAAAAAAATCTAAGATCAAGGCCTGAGGTCAGCCCATTTAAAAAACGATGACGATTAACTCCAAGCTCAAAGGTGGCACGTGGCCCAGATTACATCCCCATTTGAGGCCCACTTAAATATTAACAACTTTATTATGAATAGTAAAGCCCACCTACAAAATGTAAGTTCCATTGCATATTTATGCATTGTAGAGATGTCCAATACGGTGGTCTGACACGAGCACAACATATTAAAATTTTGGCACAGTATAGTACAGGTACGGTGACGGAACATGACAGGTTGGGCACTGTTTTTGGGGCACGAGGTATGACAAGGCATCATCTTCTACTTATTCATATTTATTTTTTTATGGATAACCAAATAAAATAAGTTTAAAGGAATCATTCCTGCCACTATCCTTGCTTTCCGCGATACCCAACTTCAGTTATACCCATTTTTTCCTCCTTTTTAGTGGATGGTATTAGAATATAGAGGTGAGTAAGAAAACCGATTGAATAACAAAATTGTCCACATCAAACTGGCGGCTGGCCTGCTTGATTTGGTCTGGTTGTTTACTAGAGCGATTTGCTTCTTGTTTAGAAAATAAGAATATTAGGATGATGTTGGTTTGCGATTTTGAGGTTGCGGTTTTGGTATTAAAACTAACCAACCATGAACATTATAATTACAGAAAAATCTCACATGCAATATATGAATACCACGTTTCATAAATAAAAAATTACTATACTTCTATTTTAAGAGTAAAGTTTTTTATACCAAGAAAAGAACTGTATTAGTCAAGATACATGGCACGCTTGAAATATTTTAATTACGATAATGATATTTTTGGAACTGCGAGAACCAAACTGAACCAAACAAAATTCAATGGTTCAAATGCCGTTTGTTCGGTTTGATTCGATTTCACAATTCCAACGATTCGATTCAGTATTAAAAATACAAAAATATATGAATCTTGAAGCACAATCTGACTAGTCTTTTATTTCAGTATTCGTGACATGGATCAAGAAAAGGTTTTCATGGCAATAGTTTCAACACAAATAATGCAATACAAATCAAAATAGTACT
>BRYF01000021.1:3250000-3255000 GCA_030159135.1 Actinidia polygama
TTAGGGTCGGGCGGACCGTCCCAAGCTCATCAACTCCAGCAAATAATCGGGCTATAGCTATGCTACCCGTTTGTCAAATATCTAGGCCCAGGCCCTACCCAAATACTAAGTTTGGACTTTTAATAAATTTGATTTCTTAAACCAAATTTGATTCCCTAAACATCATGAAAAGGTTTCAAAAAATACGTCAAGTGGGTTCAAAATTTTTCAAAATATAAAACATCAAGTGTTGCATGCTTGATGATGATCATTTTATAGTGATTGTCCAATAAAAAAATCATTAATGTTTTTTATATTTTATTCATTTTTGATTGATTTTTTTTTGAGAACTTGAAGATATTTTTGATATTTTTTAATATTTTTTTAAAAATACGTTATTTATTGAAAACTTTTAAGAAAACAAGTTTAAAAAATCATCAATGAAATGAATTTTCTGAAAACTATTATACAAAATTAATTCTAAAAACTGAACCAAACGGAGATAATTCGAATCCAATTAATGGCCTTCCAAGTATGTGTGTAGAAATAGCTACAAAAAATTTCAAAAATTGCTTCATTGATCCCATATATTATGAGTATTTCTACCATACATTATACAATATACCATAATTCTATTGAATTAATATGCAAATGACTTTTTGTTTGTTTTTCTTATTATTAACATCTTATAGTTAAATTTTATTTATCTAAATATATAAACCCATATACCACACACAATGATAGTACACATTATATAGCTCAAAAATTATATTCGATAACTAAAATATGCATTAAGAAATCAGATGACGATACTTGCGTAAGAAATTATTGTTTTCTGAAAGACAATTTGTGTTGTCCTTCACCCCTTATTTGGCTCCGGTAGATAAGAGTTCTAGCTTTGTCTCTGTCAACAGATTACAAAATCATCATTTAGTGTGACATAATTAGCATCGTATCAACGCATAGATTAACTTTCTTGTACAAATAAAATAAAAGCTACCTTTACTAAAACTTGTTTCCTTCTAATTAATTAATCGAATTGGTTCTAGAGACACAAATTTGGACACGAGATTAAAACAAACCCCTCCCTCTCCTCCCCACGGCTTTACCCTCTCTCCGAAACCCCTCTCTCTCTCCTCCCCCCACGGCTTTACCCTCTGAGAGCCCCCAATACTTCTCCACCTTTAGCCAGGACGAGCACGCCGCCACCGATTGAACCCACCGATTGAAGGGCCCTGTCGCTGTCGATTGACCCCAACCTGTCGCCGTCGATTGAACCCAACCCGTCGACGTCGCTTTTGATGTTTGTGTGCCTTTTCACTTTTGAATGGGAGGGTAAAGCCAGGGTGTGAGAGAGAGAGTGTAGGGCAACCTCGGCGGCGGCGTGCTCGGTGGGTTCAATCGACAGCGACGAGTTGGGTCCAATCGACGGCGACAGGGCCCTTCAATCGATTGGGTTCAACCGGCGACAGCGTGCTCGTCCTAGTGGAGGGTGGAGATGTATTGGGGGCTCTTAGAGGGTAAAGTCGTGGGGGAGGAGAGAGAGAGGGATTTGTTTTAATCTCAACCCTTAAAATCAAGGGCTATGATTTTGTGTCTAAATATGTGTCTCTAGAACCAACCCCTTAATTAATAACATCTGAGATTAAAATGTGCATTGTGATTTGTATTAGACCTAAACACACAGCATAGTAGTCATCATTTTCTCATGTCAAAATTTAGAAACCTAGCTCCCAACGTGCTGGTTGATTCATGAACTAGCATTGAGAGAGCTTGGAAGGAATACAAATTAAACTTTTCTAATGTTATTACTGGCAAAAACTCAACTTACTTATCAACCTTATAAAATAAGATAAAAAAGAAAAAATTGGTTTAATCTTACATTTACATATTGGATTTATCAATGGAAAAAGAAGAAAATTGATCATCAATTTAGGTCCTGGGGATAATTTTTTTTAGTTACTTTGACTTTTAAGTTTTTTAGTCTTTAATTTGAAACCCGAGTTTTTTTTTTTTAAATTTTATACTTTTTCGATTCATCTTGATGAGACAAAATCGGAATTATAAAGATTTTTCATCAAATTTGAAAAAATTAATAACTAAATACAAAAAAAATATTTTTAAATATTTTTTTTGAGTAAAGTGATTTTTTTTTAGTGAACTTTTTGCTTCTAAATTAGATGATTTTTTTTTTTTATTTTTTTTACTCACTTAGTCAAAAAAAAAATGAAAAAAATATAAAATTTTAATCCAATGATAAAAATAAAAAAATATAATTTTTTTTACTCACTTAGTCAACAAAAAATGAAAAAATATACTTAGTCAACAAAAAATGAAAAAATATAAAATGTTAATCCAATGATAAAAATGAAAAAACACTGTTAACCCAAGCAAATAAACCAACCCTGAAAATTGAAAAATTTACCCCAAGAGCTTTCAATTGGGAAAGTTAAGTCCAGTACCAGTAGTACGAATAAGGTTCCCAAGTTGGCCCAATAAGAAGATCCATCTAAGGTAAAGGCCTGAGGCCAGCCCATTTAAAAAACGACGACGATTAACTCCAAGCTCAAAGGTGGCCGTGGCCCAAATTACTTCCCCATTTGAGGCCCACTTAAATAATAACAACTTTATTATGAATAGTAAAACCCACCTACAAAATGTAAGTTCCATTGCATATTTATGCATTGTAGAGATGTCCAATACGGTGGTCTGACACGAGCACAACATATTAAAATTTTGGCACAGTATAGTACGGGCACGGTGACGGAACATGACAGGTTAGGCACTGTTTTTGGGGCACGAGGTATGACAAGGCATCATCTTCTACTTATTCATATTTATTTTTTTATGGATAACCAAATAAAATAAGTTTTTTTTGTCTCATATATCTATCTCTTCATTTTTTTTTCCTAAAACAAAGAAAAAATAAATAAATTTTAGAGTTGTTCTACATACGAACGCATAATTAAATTTCAAAGAATGGTTCAGAAACATAAGTGCATGATTCGGATCTGCTTTGGGTACGGTGCACTATTAAAGTTAAATCTACACCGTCCTTGTTTTCTAAATATTTGTCAATAGTTTAATACTAGGAATAAAAATTTGATTCAAATTTCTTTCTTTTTTTTTATCGGCAAAGTACAAATTTTATTAAAAAATAATGACATCAAATGTACAATAGAAAAGAAATGCATGAGAGAACTTGGAAAGAATACAAATTAAACTTTTTTAATGTTGCTACTAGCAAAAACTCAATCTGTCCATCAACCTCATAAAATAAGCTTAAAAGAAAATACGAAATTGACAAGATACCAACTAGCATAAACCCTAATATTTGAGACTCAAAAGAAAACCCAAAAAACTCCCAATATTTTCTCTCTACTCGTATTTTCTCTTTCCTTTTTCCCCCCCTCCCCTTCTCTATATGTCACACATTACTACATTAGACATGTAAACAAGTTTTCTCAAGTATGGGAATTCTTATCATCTTGAATTAATAAATTAAGAAAATTGAAGAACAAGAGTAATAGGGTGTTTGGACCGTGGACTATTTCAATTCAAACTTAATCAAGACTCTAATAGGGTGATTCCAGGGTTCATCATACAACATCCCTGAACTTTCCTGTTGTTTAATTAAAAAAAACAACTAGCAATTAATGTCTTGTTGTATGTAGTAGCAAACTGGATTTATTTTTCTTTCCTATTAAACAAACAAAAAAGATTGTACACGAAAGTTTCTTGAAGCTTTGAGGTCGATAAATAGGTAAACCTAGGAGGGAAATGCAAACAACATCTCAAATTTAGTAAGTTCAATTAAGTACTACCCACTTGATCCTTGTCCATTCATTCTATTGTTGTGCTAATTAGGAAACATTTTCTTGTAATTACTTTCAATATTAATGGAGAAAGAAGCAACATCACCTGTTAAAATCCAGCCCCCAACTTATGGAAACTTGATCAACATTCTCAGCATTGATGGAGGTGGCATTAAAGGAATCATTCCTGCAACTATCCTTGCTTTCCTTGATTCCCAACTTCAGTTATACCCATTTTTTCCTCCTTTTTCGTGGATGGTATTAGAGGTGAGTAAGAAAACCGATTGAATAACAAAATTATCCACATCAAACTGGCCTGCCTGATTTGGTCTGGTTGTTTACTAGAGCGATTGGCTTCTTGTTTAGAAAATAACAATATTAGGATGATGTTGGTTTGCGATTTTGAGGTTGCGGTTTTGGTATTAAAACTAACCAACCATGAACATTATAATTACAGAAAAACACGACATGCAATATATGAATACCACATGTTTCATAAATAAAAAACTACTATACTTTTATTTTATGAGTAAAGTTTTTTATACCAAGAAAAGAACTGTATTAAGCGAGATACATGGCACGCTTGAAATATTTTAATTATGATAATGATATTTTTGGAACTACGAGAACCAAACCGAACCAAACAAAATTCAATGGTTCAAATGCCGTTTGTTCGGTTTGATTCGATTTCACAATTTCAACGATTCGGTTCAGTATTAAAAATATAAAAATGTATGAATCTCGAGGCACAATCTGACTAGTTTTTTATTTCAGCATTCGTGACACGGATCAAGAAAAGGTTTTCATGGCAATAGTTTCAACACAAGTAATGCAATACAAATCAAAATAGTACTACACATGATGTGGACTTAATTACATAATACTAATCCAACCAACGCAACTTTATGAATTAGTAAATTACTTTGATGTGATTGCCGGAACAAGCATGGGTGGTCTTGCGACAGCCATGTTAACTACTCCAGACTAAAGTAAACGAATAAGAGTTGTGATCTCATGGGAGTGCGCCCGTGGTAATACCACAGGATCACCCCCGTGGTCTCTTCCCAGTCACACATTATGTAGTTGAGTGGTTTTAAAAATAAATAAGGCATAATATAGTCTTGTCAACTATAAAATGTGTGGCTAGGAAGAGGCTACGGGGGCGATCCCGTGGTATTACCACGGGCGTGCTTCCGTGGAATCACT
>BRYF01000021.1:3285000-3287500 GCA_030159135.1 Actinidia polygama
TTTATGAATATAATTTTCTGTGATGAATAATGTAACTATGATTTATATATTTCGAGTTTCTCATTCATGATGCAACTATAAATGCACGTGGCCACAAGACATAGTGGATGTTTGGAATTGCTTTTTTTGAGCGGCTTTTTAAATTCTAGCTAAAAAAAAATATTTTTGAAGTGTTTGAAATTGCTTTCTTTAAGCAAACAATAACTTTTTCAAGTTTTTTAAGGGTCGGATACTTGTTTTTTGGAAACTACTCAACTTATACTTTTTAATTTCTGCTTCTACTTGTTACTCAATTACAAAAACAAAATGACAAAATATATCATGCTTCTTTGACTTAATTATAAAATATACCCTTATAAATAACCAACTAATCCGACTCTATTTATTCTCCAGATATCTCTCTCCCTTTCTTGAAGAGTACACACCTCAGAGTCGTTGTCTCTTTGTTCGGCACTGTATTCGATCGTCGATAAATTGCCGTCAATTATTTAATTATTATGTTTTTAATATTAAATTTTCATGAACATGGAGTCTTTTTTTGCTTGATAATATATTTTTAATTAAAAAATAAATTTTGTTTATTTATTTTTATTAAATTAAGGGTAAGAGTATTATAGATAAATTCACAAAAAAAAAACTATTATAATAATCAGAATCTATAATCTATATGGTAAAGACGAAAAATTAATTTTTATACCAATTACAAACACCCCGTAGACTTGTATGAAAAATACCAAAAAAAAAAAAATTGTACTAGAAAAAGTCTATACAACATTGGCCCCCTATGGCTTTCTTTGAACTTTTTGGAAGCAAGGCTTTTTAAGTAATTTATTTTCGTGAATAGTTTTTCAACCAATTTCATGTGTCCCCGTCCCTTGTAATAAATAAGGCCACTCTCTTCCACGTTCTGTATTGGCAAAAACTTCCAAATCTTGTTGAAAAAATTGATATCAGCTGACCTAACCAGTCCATCTTTATTACACCCTTTTTGTTTCTCATCTACACTCAGCAAAATCTTTCTTGGTTTTTAGAAAGTTTAAAATCATCAAACATGCAAATAGTTCTTATATTGCTGAAGTGAAATTCTTATATTGCTGCAAACTTACTATTAAGAGACATGCAAATAGTTCCTGTTGTTACACCCTTGTCCAATTTGTAATAACACTACGTGACTCTCTCACCAAATTTTTATTATCATTATCGATTTATGTCACCGCTTAATTGAATGTTTTTGAGTTTTGATTGCGAACTTGTTTAGAAAAGTTTGTGTTAATGCTACGAGACTCTCTCACCAAGTTTTTATTATCGGGTTTATGTCACCGCTTAATTGAATGCTTTTGATTGCTGACTTGTTTAGCAAAGTTTGCGTAAATGATGCATAATCAAGTAAATCATATCTTACCATGTCACTATAGTAAAATGGGAATAAAAATCTGGAAATATATAGCAGTCCTCTACACAAATAATAATACTACCCAATGTGATAAAATAGTGATAAAATCCGAAAATATATAGCAGTTTTCTATACAAATAATAATAACAATAGGAAAAATTACAATGACCTCCTCTGAGGTTTGCATTTAATACAGAATTCCCTTGACATTTAAAAAATTACACTAACCTCCCCTGTTAGAATTGGTCTGTTAACTGTGGTCATGGAAATCACGAAATTACCTTAATACCCTTACATGTTTAAGTTGAAATGACTTTCATACCCTTTTGGCACCTTGCTATGGCACCCAGTACTCCCTCCCTCCATAATATATATATGAGTGTGTACGTGTGTACAAGTTCAAAATTAGGTCACTAATTGACCAAAATCTCAATTGATTGATCAGATACTAAGTAATTGAAGTCCCTAAATCTCTTAATCTCTCCCTCCCCTCTCTCTCTCTCTATAAATATATATATTATATATGTATACATATAAGAACATAGGGTTGAAATTGGGGCACTAATTGACCAAAACCCTAATTGATTTATCAAAAACAACCCTAACAAATCAAAACATATATATATATATATATATATATATATATATATATATATATATATATATATATATGTTTTGCCCACACATATGTTACAAATTTGTGTGAAAGAGGAGTGATTTTAACAACTCCTAAAGGCAGCAACTTTACAACCCCAATGGTTGTAATTTTTAGAGCCATAACCAGCTTCTAATGGTTGTCATGATGACAGCCATAATTATTTCATCTTTACAGCCATAATAGCTGCATTATTTAGGGCAATAATCAGTATCTAATGGCTGTAATGATGATAGTCATACACAACCTCATGATAAAGGTTTATGGCTAGGAGTTACAAGGGGCATTTGGTTTTCTATTAATGCTGAGGCTATGCACGGAAGAAAACACACCAAGATATACACAAATCAGCAACACACAAACACAACAAATATTTGAGTTCTTTGAGAGAGAGACAGATTAAGTTTAGTTCGTCAAGGCTGCTTCGGAGGTGTTACGAAGTTAGTGGTTAA
>BRYF01000021.1:3385000-3390000 GCA_030159135.1 Actinidia polygama
GACGGAAATTTCGAATACACATTAGTCCAGTTTTTCCAGGCTTGTAAGACTCGTCTTATTAATTTTGCGCTGACGATAGTCCTGAAAGAGATTCAAACTATAAACATAGGAAGATAAAACTTTAAACTAACCCCAAAATTGAGTATGCATTTCCTTTTCTTTCTTCTCAGCTTTGTGTTTTAATATTTTCAGATTATTAAGATGCCATGGAATAATTAATAGCTAGGATGAGGATGTTCTTCAATCAAGATCAAAGTATGGGTAGACACTGGTCAATTTTCTGGTCAATTTTCCTCTTTGCATAAGCTGCCTCTTTCCTCTTTTACACGCATCTGATTATGGCCTTCTAAGCCAGACCAGAGTCACAGACCTGTGACCCTAGAGCTACTAGCTAGGGTGGGGCCATTACACCATGAACTATCAAAGTGGAAAGTAACAAAACCTACTTCTCTTAATTATTGCAATATTAGACATTAGGCATTTTTCTTAGCTTTCATACAAGGCATTTGTGTGTATGAAAGAGACCTCCCCTTTTCCACAGCTTCATCCATTAATTTGGACCCACAAAATAAAGAAAATGTTAATTACAGCCCAATCGAATGTCATTAATGAGAGAAAAAATGTCTGGATAGTCGTAAAAAAATCTATTAAAATATGTAAAATGTGTATTAAAGTTATAATATTTTTAGCTTTAACTGTGTCTTAACCACTGGTTCATTGACTTAACAGATGAATGAAATAAAAAAAAATTGACTGCACTTAATAAACAAGACTTTCTTACATGGAGCATTCGTTTTAACCATCACGTAGGCTTTTTTAAAGCTTAGTGTTTAAATTTTATAGTAAAGTTGTCAAGTTGTGGACCCACTCTCAACTTTTATCAATGATTTGAACTGTTTTTTCTATAAAATTCGCTGAGATAATCATCTATGCAAAAGAATTAAGTTGATCGAATATTTATAACACATGATCAAATCAATTTTGTAAGGCTAACAAATATATTTTTTTTTATAGATCGCTATGTTTTTAAATATAAATATAATTCAATAATGTAACTACGTATATATCTCCAATCAAATTAATTGTCTCATGAAAAATTTTCTTTAGTGTATTTTACAATATGATCAGCTGTTGTGGGCCACATGAAAGTTGATGTGCCCATTGACAATTTTCAAAGAACTTGGGCTATTTTTTTTTTTTTTTTGACATCCCAACAACATGATCTCACTTATTGGGTCATGATAAAGCATTTTGATTTTAACATTTTACAACCCAAAAAAAAATAAATGATTATGACAATTGCAATGATTCTATGCAATTGACTGATTGAAGGGTTCTTTCTCTTTTATGTCTTTCTTGTTTTCTGGGTTTGAACATTAAAGTGTGTTAATTTGATTCTTTTTAACCAAGGAAAAAATTGAAAATAAAAATCTTTTGAATCATGTCAGATAGAAAAAATTGAAAATAAAAACATTAAAGTGTGTTAATTTGTTTTCTGGGTTATTTTTGCAAACAACTCTATTGACAAGGACGGAATTGGGAATTTTATTTAGGAGTGGGCCAAGATAGCTGTTGCAAAACTAATTTAATTCAAAGATAATTTTTTACGAATGCATTGTAAAAAATAATAGTAAGAAAACTAGTCATTTCTTAAGACTTTTTTTCTTCCCTATTGTTTAATATACATTTTGCACTATATTAATAGGATTTTTAGTATGTAATTGATTAGGTTTAATGCCTTTAATAAAAAGTCGGTAAATAACATACACATCTCATATAAAATCGAATCAATTAGATTATTACTATTTTATAATATGTGATGTGGATTTCTCTCTCCAACATACATAGGAGTAAAACAAGTAGATTATTTCTTCAAAACTTAGGGGCTATTCTTTGTTTATTATGAGAATATACAATAGATATAGTCGTACAAGTAGAATTTCTAAAAAAAATAGGGAGTCACACCGTTGGCTAACCAATAAACTTACGTGAATAAATACTTAATACAGATTCGGACATAAAACACTGACAAGGGGTGAGTTCCAATAGCATATCGATCCTACTCCATTCCTTATGAAAGATCTGTGTTCAGTATATATACATGCAGAAATACTATATATAAAATCAAAATAGAGACAAAGACGATATGAATTTCTTAAAACATGCCTAATTACAATCAAGGCAAATGAATGAGAAATGATGAGTTGGTTGCTTTTTTTTTTCCAGCCATCAAGGAAGCCCCACAAAAAAGAGTCATTGGTAGTATTAGGCTCGAGGTGCAACTTTATTCTCATGATTGGAACTCTAAAAAACAAAGTCATGTTATGAAACAGTATTTGATACAGTTAACATAGCTAGCTTCAATTCCACTTTTTTTTTCTTTCTAAAAGATGTTGTGTTCCCTCTTTTGTGTAGTGAACAACTCACTTCAGCTTCACCTTAATCAAACACTAGCCATAGCCACAAGTTGAAGAGTTCACATGGATGGAGAAAGTTGTAACCCTAATTTTTTGTTTCCCATTGTGAAGAGGGGTTTAAATAGTGGTATCAATCAATGTTTTGAAATTTGGATCGGTGATTGAACCGAAAAAATGACCGAGTCACGGGGTCAACCGTTGTTGACCCGTGATGTCATAATTATGTTATTAATTTATTTATTAATAGTAATAAAATATCTTTTATTTTTTTAGACTAATTTTTATACTTAAAACCAAAAATTTTGAAATTAAAACATAATTTTTTTTTTCTAAAACCATGAACTAGTGGGTCAATGACCAGTTCAATTGCTGGGTTATCGACTCAACCGCGGATCTGTCTGGGTTTGACCAGATTTTGACCAAAACGAATTTTGATGGGTAACCGGACCGTCTATCCAACAGGTCGAACCGACCGGTCTGGTCTGATTTTTAAAATCATGGTATCGGTAATGGTTTCGGCATCAGTGACATGGTCATGTGTATTGGCTTCGTATCAAAGTGCCAAAATCTCAATGCTTAATAGTTGATACGTAACGCATTGACCAATATGTAGAACCTTGATTGTGAAACGAATTCAATTCACAAGAATAAATTTATCAATAAATAACTGTGGGCATTGAGAATATCTAATTCTTCTCCTTCTAGATTTTGGTTTAGGCAAGCCCAATGGGTTTAATGGCAAAACAACAATCTTTGACATACCTAAAACCATTCAAGTAATTTTTGAACCATGTTTTTTTCTTTTCTTTTCCTCCTTTTTTTTTATGTCCCGTAACGAATTACAGTTTAATTTTATACTAGCAGTATCCCGTGCTATGTACAGGTAGAAAAAAAAAGAATAATTTTTTACATAGCCATGTTCAAAAATATTGAATTTAAAAATCATATAAAAAGACAATATAATTTATTAAGCACATGAATAATTAATACAAAACGAAAAAAAAGAACATTTAATCACTTGATTACATTTATGAACATCGCTATCTTATCTGCTAATTCATCAGTGATTAAAATATACAAAATAAAATAGGAAAAAGTAAAAAGTTAAAGTAAATATTAAAATTTCTTCCTCATACATATTAAAAATAAAATAAAATAAATAAACAACATACTTATTGCTTACCCAATAACGTTTTGGGTCAAAATCAATATCTGGGCTTCCATATTTTGTAACCCAGCACTGGTCAAAATCAATATCTGGGCTAACGTGGCCTAGTCCATGATTTCATTATTTTGGGTCTCTTTTGAAGGATGTCACGGCAATTTTAGGCCCTGTTTGGTATAGATATATTTTTTGAACATTTTTAACAGCTTTTATTTTTGAGTTTTTTGGTATTAAGTGATTTTTTTTAATCAAAATTTATATATTTTTGGTTCATCTTAACGAGAGAAATATAAGAAAATAAATTTTGTTTAAATTTTTAAAAAACTCGACAAAAACTTAGTTAATTTGATCAAATTGTTAAAATCTTCATTACAAAAAAAATAAAAAAAAATCAAAATAGCTAAAAAATCTCATAAAAATTAGGCGGCTAAGTTTCCCCGCCACCCCCCACTCTCTCTTCTTTTATTATTTTTATTTTTTTCAATTATATTAATTATTAAGTTAATTACACTTTGTATTTCTATACTTTCACCAATATTTCACTTTGCACTCTTTAATTTTAATTGAGACAATCAACTCTATACATTTTATGTCAAGTGACAGTGTACCCCTTCGCTTAAGTCTTTACGGTCTTTTTTTTTTATGGTTTGATTATGAATAATATGATTCTATAGAGCAACTCGGTCTCTTTACCCCAATTACATACATTTCAGTTAAATATTGTACCTTAAGAAAATAAATTGTTTTTTCTTAGAAATAATATGGGTGTAGAGAGTAATAAATAGGATGGGTGTTGTAGGTACACTCTCCCTTACGTTTGGGTAAGCTGATGCGACACTTTACAAAAATACCCTTAAATTGAGGGCAAAGATTTTTCTAGACAGCTAGAAAACAGCCTAGCCGCCTTACGCCGTGGCAGCTCGAAAACGATAATGAGGTCCTGAGCTGTCTTCAACCAATCAGGCCATCTCATTCTTGCAAGAGACATTCAAACCTACTTCAATCCATCAAATTTAAGGTGTGACTCAAATTTTCTAATTAGATTTGTATCCGTTTTTGTCATTTCCTAGGGTCCACAACTTTTTTATTTTTAAGAATACTTTTTTATATTTTAAAAAATATTATAATACATATCACACACTATTTATATTTATTGTGCAGTTGAGATTGAGTCATATCATCATTTTTGATTAGTTAAACTGGTTATTTCATAGGTCAACTAGATTAAAATATAATTTAATTATAAATTTTCATCAAATTAAATTTTAATTTAATTAAACATTTATGATTATATCCATAAGAATTCATAAATATACCATAAAGATTTATAAAATTTATCAAACATACCAATAGAATTCAGTACAAAATATCTCATAACAATGGTAATAAAAACTCATAACAAAACTAATACAATTTAT
>BRYF01000021.1:3405000-3410000 GCA_030159135.1 Actinidia polygama
GGCGGTTGATCTCACTCTCCTCAATGAACCCACTGCCATTTTTGTCCGCAGACCGAGCCTCGAGCCTGTTCTTCCGTCCGGAAAACCACCCTCCGTTGACACGGACCGCTTCTCGCAGATCTCCTTCGCTTATTAAACTGTCATTGTTAAGATCAAATATCTTTAGCCACTGTTTGAACTAGTCGATGGTCATTTCACACCTCCCATCGCTTGAGACGCCGCGAGTGGCATAACAGTTTGTCAAAGCCATTTTTTGTGCTTTTAGATGTAATCTACCAAACTACAGATAAAGGGTATATGAAGGCCTGTCAATTTTGTAGTACTGTTTTAGTCTTCTTTTAGGAAAACAATAGATAAACGTGACCCACACAGGTTTCTTCGGAATAAGAATCGAATTAAAGTGGTTTGAACGCGTTTTCCATAAGCTAACTGGAAAATATAATAAGAAAGGGGCCAACTTGGATTGTTCATCAAGTAGGCCTGGTAATTATAGGTTAGACTTCTTTTGAAATGCAAGAAGAAAGAGAAGTTGTGGGGGAGAAAAGGATTGGGTCGATACTTTATACTGTGAGGTTCTAATTGTTTTCTTAATAGGAAATAGATATGCTTATTGTGCTTTAGTCTATAGTTGAAAGGAGTCCATGATCAATGTCATAGCCATAAGCAACTGCAAGAATGAGCTACATAACAGACGAGATGCAGCCCAGGCCAGGTCTGTAAGAGGGTTGGGGTCCACCTTCCTCATTTGAACTGTTTGTATGACGCATTCAACAGTTATTCGTATAAAAAAATATGTTAATTGTATAGAAATAACTAGGGGTGTTCAAAATACCCGAGAGACCCGAGACTCGACCCGACCTCATCGGTTCTACCATGACATCGGGTCGGTTCTGGGTCTAGAAACGGAGAACCGTGGAAGATCGGGTCGGTTCTCGGGTCAGTGTGATTTTTTTACCCCGAACCGACCCGAGACGAGGACCAACCCGAGACCTGAGAACCGAGGAACCGAAGCTAGAACCAACGTCTAAAACTGATCATATAGACCTACAATGCACTCGCGCACACTTGATTATTACCTATGCTATATAAATTTTGGGAAGAATCGACGACCCGACTCGAGACCCGAGGAACTGGACCGGATCCAAGCGATTCGGTTCGGTTCGGGTCTCCTCGGATCTCGGGTTAGTTCCGGATTCAAATATGGAGAACCATGTATGGTCGGGTCGGTTCTGAATCTTTCACATACTCAACCCGAACCGATCCGTGTGCACCCCTAGAAATAACCACATGATCTTATCACATGACCCATAATTCGGTCTAAACCTCCGAACGGTGGTCTAGCAATTGGGAGTTTGCTTCTATGTGGTTTAGTGATCAAGAGGACACGGGGTTGCGTCTCTTGGGCGACGCTTGGTGATGAGAATCATGCTTCTTAACTTTGAGCATTGGTTTCTTGCCACTATGTTCTTGGTGGGACTGGGTCAAGCCAGGGGGGTCAAGCCAGGGGCGGAGTCAGAAATTAATTTCAATGAAGTCAAACTCGTGAAAATAATTTTTTGTGGGATCAAAATTGTATTTATGATAGATTTTAGGGATAAATTAATAATTTTTGTGGAGTCAAAATTATATTTATTACAAAAATTCAAGAGCTAACAGTGTATTTTTTTTCTCCAATAAGATCAATTAACCCCACTTGCCACTGTTTCCATCCGCCCCTGGATCAAGCTATGGCTCAAGATCATCATGAGCTGGCCTAGTTTCGTGTTTTGTGTTCTTCCATGCCTATTGGACTTTATGTTTATGAAGCACGACCTTACCTTTATTTGAGGCCAAAAGTTCAAGGTTTGGACGCTGTAAATTAAGGCCTGGTCCTCTTTTCGGAACTTTTTTCTACGAAGTCCTTTTCTTGAAAAATATTCAAAAAAAAATCCTATTTCTTACGCAAATATAACTTAAGCAAATATAACTGCACATATAGCTATGTTCAGGGGCATAGCCATACGAGGGCAAGTGGGGTCAATTGATCTCACTAAAAAAAAAATTACACTATTTTTTCTAATATAATTTATCTTAAATACAATTTTAACCTCACAAAAATTAGTAATTTAATAAATTTGATAAATTTTATAATTTTGACCCTACTGAAAATAAATTCTAAATCTTTTGACCCCACTGAACATTCATTCTGCCTCTGCCCTGGCTATGTTTTCAATTGGTTTATTGGTTAAGATGCTATACATGTACGTACAAACATGTATAGCATCTTTTCTACTAATTTTTGCATGTGGAAGGAATATTTTATACCATGCTTTTCCAACTCTTTATTTACATTGCTTATTTACTGATTTAGGGGGATCTGGGGTAAGCAAAAAAAAAAAAAAAAACTTTTTGTTTAAAAGGGTAAAATGGGACAAGAAATCATCTTAAATAAACTCTCACCTTAAATAAACTTAACCAAAACACCCCCCCAAAAAATCAAGATTTTATTTTGCAAAAAATACCAAAAAAAATGTACCCCAAACAGGACTTTAAGTTCTAATGTTCATGAGCAACATGTTTATGTTCTGTGCCCTATGAATTTAAATTTGTCCAAATAATATTTTTTCTTTTTTCATAATTAAAAAACCGAATACAAGTAATACAAGCTTGGTCGCAATTTTTGTTTCTCGTTAATAATTGAAGGGCTCGAGTTTTTGCTACTCCGTAGGTCTAAGATTCTCCTTCCCGTGAGCTATGGTTAGGGCTCGTAACCGAGCCCAAAGAATAGATTATTCAAGTTTTGTTTGAAAATTTAATAAATTTTAAAATTACGTTCGAATTTGGTTTGTTTATCAAGTAAATTCATTTCAAATGAGTTTTAATCGAGCCGAACTTAAGTAACTTTAATTTTTTAAACATTATAAGTTTATAGAACCGATTAGTAGATTGTTCAAACTTGGCCGATTTAAAAACTTAACAAGCTGTAAAAATACGTTCGAGCTTATTTTGTTTATCCAGTGAACGATCTTAAATGAGTTTTTAATAAGTCGATCACCAACTAAACGTGAGCAGTTTGATTCGTTTATCACCTTTAGCTATGACTTTTACTGCAGACGCTAAAAAAGATTGTAAGAATTTGATCACAGTTTTACACATCATTTAAGTAATATCATATGTCTTTTGTAACCCTAATATCGCACCAACCACAACACCTAATACTCCACATAATATAACTTGTAATTTAGATCATATAAAATATCACATCAATACACAAATGACGTATCACTATTATACATCAGAGATCACCACAACATAGTTTACTAGACCGTGCTTTCCTTCAAAATAACTTTTAAGGGCTAGCTCTAAGCAATAGAGATTCCCCATCTGGTAGCATACTTGACCAGCTCATCCATCTCCTCATGGCTAATGAAGCCATCGCCGTTGGCGTCGGTGTGGCGTATGGCTTGAGTGGCCCTCCAGCCGCTCCAGCGCAAGCCCAAGTTGCGGAAGGCCACCTTCAGCTCCTTCCGGCTTAGCCTGCCGTCACCGTTCGTGTCGTACCTCTTTAGCAAGCCCTTGAGCTGCTCCTCAGACAGAGGCATGTTTACTCTTCTTGGGTTCCATATAGGCATGTTTCTGGTTGTTGATGCTGCTGTGATACTACTACTGAAGGTGTTTGTTAAAATGCCTGAACGAGGTGGTGTTTATATAGAGTGGAGTGTTATGAGATATTGGATCTAGGGACTTGTCTTCTTTTGGGGGGTGGTGGGGATGGTGGGGAGCGGGTGGGGGGTTGGGGGGGATGTTCTTTACTTTCGGGAGAGGATAAGTAGTACGTGGGGTCACAATTATCAAACGGCATCTCTAATGATTGGATAAGTATATATACATAGTTATTCGGATTAATTTGATTTTGGTGTATTTTTGTATTTTTTTTACTTTTTTTATTTGTGTATAAAAGATGGGAAAAAGTTATGGTACGCATATAAGAAAAGTGTGTATGGTATAACAAAATTATGTACATTTATGGTTTATATGTTTGTGATTTTTGTTCGTATTTTGTTGGCTAATGTTACGATTTTTAGAATTTTTGTTATGCATTAATCTGGTACGATTACGTACTATCGTGGTTATATTATGTATTGTTTGGTTATATTACATGTTTTTTAGTTCGGATTATGCAGTTTTTTGATTATTTATTTTTCAAGTACGTTTGTTATGCATTTTTGTTGCGTGGATACGCATTTTTGTGATCGTGTTATGCATTTTGTAGTCCTAGTTACGCATTTTTATGGTTATTTAATTAACTACCTTTGTTATGCATTCATGTGTACGTGTTTTTATGGTTTTGTTATGCATGTTTTGGTTGCGTTATGTTTTGTTATGAATGTTTGGTTATTTATATTTTTAGTGTTTTTGTTACGATTTTTTTGTTGTCTCAATACGCATTTTTTTAGTTATGTTACCTTTTTATAATCATAGTTATGTATTTTTGTGATTAATACTATTTTCAAACGGCGATTTTTCTGGCTCTAATTACGAATTTTTGTAATTAGATAATATATATACGTAATATGAACCATAAACATACATAATTTTAGTATACCATACACACTTTTATTACGTGTGTACCATATTCTTTTCCCTAAAAGATGAATTTAAAAAGTAAGAAATCTTAATATAAAAAAAATGGTTAAATACAAAATTAGTCCAACTCAAATAAAAAATATTCCAAAACTTAACCATTAACGTTGCTCCAGCGGTGTCTTCCTATTTTTTCCCACAAGATAATGTCAAATCAAAATACTTGTGGGTCCCATTACAAGAGAGAGAGAGAGAGAGAGAGAGAGATAAAATTGATTCCCGTTAATAATTGTAGCTAATCCAATCTAGAGACTCTTGACTAACTTTAATTAGCCTCTACTTAACGAAATTGATTCCCATTAATAATTGTAGCTAATCCAATCTAGAGACTCTTTACTATCTTTAATTAGCCTTTACTTAACTCTTATTATGTTGAT
>BRYF01000021.1:3637500-3640000 GCA_030159135.1 Actinidia polygama
CACAATGAAGAAACAAAAAGGTTTAATATTCATGTGATTGACAAAGAAGATCTTGAAATTGTTAGGGTTTTTGAAGATGACGAACAGCTTTGGCTTACCCGAAGAGTTTAGGCTGTGGTGGTTGTTGCTGTGGTTGGTTGTGTTGCTGGGGTATAGCCATGACTGGAGAGAGAGAGAGAGAAAAAGAGAGAGAGGGTTTTTCTGCAAATATACTGTAGGAAAGGTTGCTTGGAGGAAAGATTCTGGAAATTGTCTAGTTGGCTCTGTTGATATTAAAAATTTAATTGCACTCTTCTCCCTTAAAATATTGACCTGTTTCAACTTTGGCTCTCAAATAAATAATCTTTGTATATTGGCCGTCAACCTGCAGAATTAATTTCAATCAAGACCAATCAGTAAGCTCCAACGTAACATGCGATGCTTATGTCATGTTTGTGTGGCACCCAGTGGCCTATATGGCAATCCGACCCATACCAATACCGTAACCCTACTACCCCTCTACTTTCCTAATCCCAAACCTAAACCTCCACTTCCCCATCACATTCCTTAAACTCGACCCTTCCCTAATGCCACCATCACTACCGTCCCAGCCCTTGTCACCCTCCACCATCTCTCTCAAACTTGAGCTCCCCCCTCCATTGTCCCCCCAACATCAATCGCCACTCTCTACGACCACTCTCAATGCCATCAAGAAATCTAACCCAACCACTACCCTTGTCAACATGGAGAGAGAGAGAGAGAGAGAGATAATAGGGGTTTTAAACCTTAGATAGAGAGAGATGTGTGTGTTGTGGTGACAAGTGGTGTCGAGAAATCCATGTCGGCAACTACAAATTTTTGGGGGGCCAATGATGAATCCGATGGCTAAGATGGTGATTATGTTGTGGCGCATGTTTCAATTTTGGTGGATTTAGGGGTAGGAATCGAGTGAAATGAAGGTGACAAGAATAAGGAAGAAAAAGGTGGTGGTTTTAGGTTTGGTTTTGGTTTTGGTTTTGGGTACAAGTGTGGGTATGAATTTGGGTTGAGCTTTGCTGCCTCATACTGCCATTTGGCACCACATAGCAGTTTTCGTCAAGAATTTGGAATGTCGTTGCACATTGATTCTAATTGCAATGGTTAAAAAGTTAAGGTAAAATATGAGAAGAATTTTAGTTGAAGGATCAAAGTGGGAGTAATCCTTTAAGGGGGAAAAGTGCAATCAACTTAAATAAAAATTGCTACAGAAGTCCTACACTTCGTTGAATCAACAAAATTGCCCACTGATACAGTTTAGTAATGGGCTTTCCAGCCCGTTACCAAATGACCACGGCCTGTTAGCCAACTGGGCTGGGCTGGGCTGGTTGGGAGATCCATGGGCTTGGAAAAAATTCTCATATCCATGTCTCTTCAAATCACATGCTTTTGTCTAGATTTAAAGAAAATAAGAAATAGAAAAAATTACGTAAAAATTTTTAAGTTTTGAAAATGGAAACAAACTAAACCCTAAATCTTTAATTATAATAAATTGAACATCGTAGCTTTAATCCGATAACAATTTAAATCATTTGTTAGTTTCTGTTTATCTAGTGTTAACGGAACCAACTAGTTCATGCAAAAAATGTACGAAAATGACTTTGTATAAGGCTACTCATTTAAAGCCTAACCGAAAATAATACAAATTAGAGGGTTTTGATGTTAAAGAGACCAAATATATAGTGCAATTCTATGTCATTCTGAAATGACAATTATTCGATTAGGGTTTTAAAATTGGAAGAAACCCTATACGATGTGATTTCAGTACATTTTGGGTAGGAATCAGTTGGTTCCGTTAATTATAAGTGGACGAATGCTAACAGAAAAACTATAAGGTTCGATTTATTATAATTAAAATTATAAAATTTAATTCATTTTCATGGTCAAATTCTGAAGGTTTTTATGTAATTTTTTCTAAAAAATATGTTGGCGCTTGATCGACTACAAAGGTTAAAAATGTATTTTGTTCGTTCAAGGTTAAAAATTCAAATGAGTTTGGCGCCCTTGAATCTTAACTATCTCAATAACCATATTTGGATGGGATGGGGGAATAGAGAGGCCTGCCTACTAGTTGGGCTTGGGCTCTTTGTACCGTGGACCTAAGCCCACTTTTTATCTCAAAGGGGATTGTTTTGGATTATTTTTATCATTTTTTTTCCTGAAAAAACCATTAAAATCTAAATTAATTCAAAATTTAATTAAAAACTAATTTCTTTTCCAAAAGTAAAAACCACTAAAAAATGATTTATTTTCCCCAAAAAACACTAACATCTAATTTTGAACTTATTTGAATTTTAGTTTTTTTTAATACTCTAATCGAGATTTAATCTAATTTTTATTTAATTTTTATTTTAGTATTTTTTTTACTCTATCGATTTTTCTATTAATTTAATTTTAAATTCATTTAAATTTAAATTTTGTTTGCTAATTGAAAAAATAATAAATAATAAAATAAAAGTTTTTTTTTAATAATAAAACACATCGC
>BRYF01000021.1:3642500-3645000 GCA_030159135.1 Actinidia polygama
ATAGGGGATCCGGAGCCGAACTTCATATCCTCCATGTGACTCTCTCTCTCTCTCTCTCTCAAATCCCCACTCCAGTCTCCATAGCGACAACCATGGCGCTTTCCTCTCTCCTCTCTCCACTCATACTCCTCCTCGCCATTCTCATCCACACCGCTTCGATTTCTCCGGTACACGCTCAGATCGACCACGCGAGCCTCCAGCTCATGACCGAAGCCCTAGAATGGCCGTCGACAATGTCGATTCAGGACGAGTTCAGCGTCTTCGACGCTGGCGGCGACCTTGACATGAGCAGCACCGAGAGCGATCGACGGTCCCTGTACTGGAGAACCAGGCGCTACTATATCTCGTACGGAGCGCTCTCCGCGAATCGGATCCCGTGCCCGGCCCGATCCGGAAGGTCATACTACACGCACAATTGTTACAGGGCGAGTGGGCCGGTTCACCCCTACACCAGAGGCTGCTCCACAATCACTCGTTGCCGGAGCTAGATTTGGATCTGCTGTTCTTCGAGTATATATATATATACCTGTTGTATTTCGCCGTGTTCGCTTTCCTTTTTTGATTCAGTATATTTATGTGTTCCTACTTCCTACTACTAGTACGAGTACATGTGCGGTTTGTGATGGGATTGCAGATCCAGTAAGATCTGTGATATTGTTGATGGAACTGGAATGTTTTAAGTGGATTTTGTGGGTGTTGTTTTCGCAATAATTCAATAATTAAGGGGTTTGATTTTTACATTTTTTTTTATATTTTATGCTATAAATTTTGTCTTTATTAGATAAAATTATAAAAGGACCCTCAAAAGTCAATATAAAAGAGAAAGATATTTTTATAATTTTACCTAATTGAGACAAAATTTAAAATGTAAAATGTATAAAAAAAAGAGTATAAAAATCAAAACCCTTAATTAATCATCGCTATTATTCATTCATCATTATTCTACCCATATCATTGAGTTTTGATTTTTGGTTCTCATAAACAAAACAATAAATTGTTAACTAAGTGGGTGGGTTGGTTTGATGGCAAGGTCAAGCTCAAAATTTATGAAGTGGCCACCCGCTCATAATTTAGACTTTTAACGTTAAATAGTTGAATGACACGTAATATTATTAAGAAGTGATTCGAGAATTTAGCTCTACGATCACCCCCATAAATTAGTCCTTTTTTCGAAACAACAAATTGTTAACTATGTGTCGTAATGAAACTTGGAGGGTTTTGTTGTAGTACAAATAATGTTAGAAAATAATTATTTAAAAATATAAAAATTAAAAATTATCAAAATAGAGATTTTAAAATTTAGTGTTTATATTTTACTTTTGTTAAGTTATTTTTTATAACTCAGTGTCTGTTTAAGGACCGACTTATTTCGGGGATTGATTTCACCATTCATTAACGAGCTAAATTAAAATCGGAGCAAAATAATCAATTTTTTCAAATACATGGGTTTGCCATAGCACACCAGCAACAACAAAAACTTGACCCTAATTAGTTGGGACACAAAGTTTAGACTCGTGCAAATTTTTCTTGAGAATTTTTGGCTGTTTTTTTTTTGAGTTTTTACTCGACAAATTAGCTATTTTTTTTCCTGATTTTAACAAAAAATTTACATTTTTAGACTTCTCTCGTCAAAATAAAGTAAAATAATATAAAATTTTAATAAAATTGTGAAAAAATTCACAAAAAATGAAATAAATCAAAATCAACTCAAAAAAACTAAGAAACTGGCTTAGTTTGGTTTATATACATTTTTATTTTTCGTGAAAAAAAAAAGTGTTAGTGACATATTTACATTTTTAGACTTCTCTCGTCAAAATAAAGTAAAATAATATAAAATTTTAATAAAATTGTGAAAAAATTCACAAAAAATGAAATAAATCAAAATCAACTCAAAAAAACTAAGAAACTGGCTTAGTTTGGTTTATATACATTTTTATTTTTCGTGAAAAAAAAAGTGTTAGTGACATATTTATTCCCTATAATTGACCATGAGGTGATTCGGCCCAATCCATAGATGGGAACATTTCATGGGCTATGGCCCGATTGAACCAGTCAGTTAGTCCAACGAAAGAGTATTACTAGGCCAGCCCAAAACTCGGGACCATAAAACAAAAGATGATACCACTGGCGAGGAAAAATTAGTAGCAACCGTGTTATCATTCATTTCTAGTATTACTATTTAATAATAAACTTTCCTAATAATAATATGTAACGTCTAAATAATGCCCGTTTATGTTTTTACCTATATAATATAGTAGTTGGTTATTAGATATTGATATAACGTGTAACTTCTGATATCATCATTGTAATAATTTTTTTCTTTCGTCTTAGTAGATGGGATAATGAGATAGGTTATGTGTAGAATTTCCATTAAGATATCATTTATAATTAACGGTTAGTCAAACATAAAAATGCTAGCAATTAGTCTCTTTCGAATCCAATTAAACTGAACTCAGATGCTGGGATGTCAAAAAGAGAAAAAGAGATATCATTTAAGATT
>BRYF01000021.1:3745000-3750000 GCA_030159135.1 Actinidia polygama
AAGAACAAATCCATATGGTATCCATATCTCAATCCCCTCTTTTTTATTGAATGCAGTACCAATTTCCCACATAGTTTAAACCCACCAACCAAGCTTTTATACCATTTTTTTATGTGCAATTATTCTCCCCATATAAAATTCGTAGTTATTAATTGATGATTTATGTACGTCATGCAGTATGAAAAATAAAATTATATATATCTATATTACAAATTATAACTCAATTTGAATTCAAAAATTATCTCCCGCTATCTACGGTTGAAATTCATTTGAGTGAATCCAACGGCTGAAATTTCACCTGAAATTATTTTTTCCCAAAAAAATCACTTTGTTTCAAATTAAGGGTCAAGATTGTTTTACCATAGGATTCAAGGGCTCAGATTTGTTTCACTTTGTTAAGATTTCCCCCCCCCCCCCCCCCTCCCTTTCGTTCTCACAGCCCCAAAAGGTCAATCCATGGGTAGTTAGAGAGTTGTACTATAGACACATCTCAGCCATTAGATCTTAGGTGTTGTCAATCCATCCACCCTTAGATCCATTTCTTAGTGATGCAAAGTACTAGAAGCCTAAACCCAGAGATCTCAGACACAGACTTATCTCTCAACTCACCCCCTCTCTCTCTCTCTCTCTCTCTCTATATATATATATATATATATATGTCTTGCCTCTCAATCTCACCTCACAGCACTATGCTCTCAGCCCACAACACACACCCCTCTTGAAATCTAAGCACCCTACCCTCCTTTTTATAGACCAAGGGAGGAAGGTGGTAGAATTCTAATAGGATACCTAATTGTAATCCTATTCTAACTAAGAAACAATAAAAAGATATTTCTCAAGAATTCTAGATAACTCGAGAGTTCCAATCTCACATAGACACTCCATGTGAGCCCCAACCGGGCTTGGGCTTGGGCTTGGCTACTGGGTTTGGACTCATCCAAGTGGATTTGGACTTATCCAGATAGACTGGACTCAACACTTCACTGTTTTGAGATTTTGATATTACAATTTTTTTTGTGGGTTTTGGGTTATTATCTGAGATGGGTCGAGTCAAAATTTGTTTTTAAGCTATTTTCTGGATCACATGAAATTGACTGGTGATTACGACTGAGTGATTTTTTAAATTAATTAATGTTTTTTATGGGTTTATGGGTTATTATCTTAACTTTTATTTAAGTTATTTTGTATGTGATTGAATGGTGATCGCTCGATGGAGTGGTTTTTTAATTGATCTGTTCTTTTTTATGGGGCTATGGAGTATTATCTGAATTAGGTTTAAGCTATTTTGTTGAATTTGTTCGTGTTACCGGATTGTAAATGCTTGATTCAACACATGATTGTTTGAATAAGTGATTTTCTAATTTGTAAATTTGTATTAGTTAATCTGTTTTTTTAAGTAGTAGAGGCCTGCGGAAGATTTTAAGATTTTTTTTTTTAATTTATTCATGTGATCGAATAATAATTGCTTGACTGAGTATAAAATTGCATTTTAGTATTTTATTTATTTATTTATTTTTGCGTAATGCCTGTAAATACGGACAATTACTAGTATATATAGATATAGATATAGATATTCTAAGTGTTTGAAGTGTTTCTTTTATGATTTCAGAATTTCGGTCGAGGTATGTGGATGTTAGCAGGCCCCGGATACTCGGTTATAATATTTTTTTGTTACATACAAAGCAATTTCAGTGAATTGTGTTGGCTAGGAGTCATTACAGCTTGAATCAATTTTGTGGGATAATTATTTCAATGTTGACACTTGTGGGCTGTTGGGGCCTAACGTAAGCATATATCCATACAGTAAACCCAATGAATCACGACGAAATAAATTTCCTTGTGTTTCTAAATTTCAACCTAGTCACTTCGCTTTTCATAATTCTGTACCTAAAAGTAGGAAACTAAGGCTGTGGAGTCATTTCCAAACTTCAAAATCTGGGGCTATTCATCCGGATATGGTTGAAATGTTGAAGTTTTTTTGTTTTGTTTTTTTCAATTTTTTTCAACACTGCTGATAGTGCCTCTTCAAAAGTCGAATCAAAATAGAAGAAGAGAGAGAAAATTAATCTGTTTCAATTTGAAAAGTTTAAGATTTTCAAGATTTTAGAAAAAAAATATACTTTTTTTTATAAAAGGTTAAATTAGTTCACTAAGATATTCAAGTAATTTCTCGAGAATTATGATAAAAAAATTGATATCACTCCTTAATTTAGTTTAAAAATTCAATAAATAGAAGAAAAAAATATTAATCACAATCTAATCTAATGGGTAGTGGTTAATAGGCAACAAATTAATCCTTATAAGAGAAAAATATATAAATATCGGTGAAGGTGTATTGTAAGTTGTGAGAAATATAGTTTAATTTTTTGTAATGGAACATTGGTTAGCAGGACAGTAAATAAAAATATTTGGTTATTATTGCAAATCAAATATCAAGTAAATAATTAAATTAAAAAAAACTAACACTGCAAGCATGTAATTTAAAAAAAAAATAGCAAGATTGTGTTAGTAGTATTTTTCTTTCGAGTTTCGTTAGGAACAATGAATTTTATAATAAAAATACGGATTCCATCATATTTAAGTATATATTGTTAATGTATTACATAAAATGGACTGTTTCTAACTTTTTTTTTTCTATATCTAAATAAAAAGGATAGGAATAATGTATAAGTAGTGTATATATAAAGGATGAGGATTTTCTACAGTAAGGGTAGCAGGAAGTCATGCCGCATTGTAGAGGTTGCCTTTGAGTGGTTACTTTAGTGTTATTGGGTGTTATTAATTTTTTAAATTCTTGAAATGCATTTATTATGTGTTATTTTCAAGAAATTAATAACACCCAAGTGACCACTCAAACGATGTTGCCACCTCTACTCTATAAGGCAGCAGGACTTTCTCCTACCTTTACTGCAGGAAATCATCATCTATATATAAATATATGATTGTCAATACATTATACAAAATGCACTGTATGAACAGCAAAACTGATATCCAATGGTTAATAACTTACCCCAAGTGATATCATTACAATTTGGTGGTACGTTTTGTTGATGATGGATGATCCATAGAGGCGAGGGACCTTCATTTAACACGGGTTCAACAGAACAGGCAGTGATTCAGGTGATGATCTGACTGACATATAGCTGTCAGCAGAAAGTGTTTCTGAAAGTTCAATAGATAGAGGCCGCCACGTAAGCATGGTCAAAGATCTCCACTTAGGATAAATTACAAGATTACCCTTAAGATTTGACCATATTGATAAATTAAACCCTAATTTATTAATTTGAACAAATTAAATTCTAAACTTTTGAACCTCACAATTCGAAATTTCCATTAGTTTTTATTTGTATGTGACGGGTTAAAAAATTTAGGTTTAACTTGTTCAAATTAAAAACTCAATATTTAATTTGTAATAAACTCAAATTCTTAGATTATTTTTTATAAGTTTATCTAAAACTTACAAGGAGTAAACTTATGAGTTTTTTTTAGCGAATCTTTTTTATCCTCTAGACATAAGTTTTATATTTTTCAATTTATAAAGCCTTTCATCTGATGTGGAAAAAAATTGAAATCCATTTGAGTTAATTCAATGGCTGAGATTTCATCGCTATTTTTTCTCAAAAAAAATATTACTTCCTTCTTCTCAAATGTGTGGGGCTTACATAGGTTGTGATCCAATGGACAAAAATCTCTAAAGCTGGGCATATGTTTAACCTATTGAAATATTTTTTTAGTGGGACTCACACCAAAAAAATTAAAATACCTCTTCTTTTCTCCTAAACTAGCAACACTTTTTTAAAATTATTATATTATTTAATTTATTCTCTATTTTGTAGCAATGTATCTCTTATATAACGTTTATATCTTATCTGTTTTTTAAATTGTAAAAAATTCTAACGAATACACCTAAGAGTTGATTTTTTTTTAAGCGTAGTACCTACTAGTATATATATTATATCAAACATCTATAAAATTTGTCACACCAAATATAATAAATAAAAATGATAAAACACATGATAAATATAACAATTTTGCATAGCATTACAATGAAACTGACAAAATAAACGGGGTTTTTATATTGTGCGTCAAAGATAAAGGAGGGTAGTTTGCGAAGTTGGGTGTGGTCATCATAGGAGTGGAACCCACACAGTGGAAGAAGCGGTGGGAAACCATCATTACAGAGAAGACAATGCCATCATATGCACGTGTCGCTAGCAAAACCAATAGCATATAATAAGGTGTTAGAGATAAATATATGTACAAATTAAATATAAATTTTAACCTACACATTAAATAAAATATTAATTTTGAGGTACCAAGTCTGCGATTTTATAATATTACGAGTTGGTATTTAATACTTTAAAACATGGCTCCAACCCTACATCTACATAAGCGACTTGCGCAGGAATAAACAAATCGGTCGCGGTGAGGCCGTTCAAAAATTTCATCCAGCGTGGAGATCAGACCAAGATGATAAGGATAACAAAATAGCTCTGGTAACAGTAAGCTATTGAGCATAAAGCGTGCGTATTGAGCGTATTCAAAAATTGTGTGTACCTTATAATAATGGGAGAGCGACTTTTAAATAAATGAAAAATGGAGAGCCGTGTAAGAAAATTGCGGCGTGATCCTCGGACAGCTAAATATGGAAGTTTATCCCGAAGATATCGGAGATTTAATAGGGAGATTTGACATCTATAGGATAGCCCGTGATCGTAGGTGCCGTGATGGAAATAATCTCTTTAGATGTAGTTTCCTTATGTAGATAGAATTCCTGAGGAGGTGGACCATATTCGGAGATAATGTATTTCACCTCGCTCGTTTGTGGTGGAGAGACTGGAGAGCTTAGCTTTGTACTGCTTACTGGTGATGGTTCGATGGCGATCATAATAACTGGCAATATGGCGATATGGCACCATCTCGTCCATTGGCAAGATGGAGAGTGACTGGCGATACGAGCATTAGCAAGCACGACGAGGTATTGTGGAGATTTATCTAAA
>BRYF01000021.1:3765000-3770000 GCA_030159135.1 Actinidia polygama
GTAGGCGACGAGTGCCCTTGGCGAGGTGTGAATGTTTTATCCCACATCAATGTTGATAATTAATATATCTTTTAATTTAAATTTGACTACAATTATTCTTTGTCTAGTTAAAAAGTTAGAATTATAAATAAGGACCAAGATTATGAAAGGGAGGAAAGCACTTGCTACTCAAAAAATTATTCAATACTCGAAGAGTAATGCTCACTTCTCTCACATGAAAGTGGACCTCATGATAAATTTTACTATTGAGACCCACCATTAAGTTAGATAATGGAGCATTGACTACTCACAAAAAGTCTCATAATCAATTTGCAAGTGAAACCCATAGTGATACTTATCAAAAGTATGAACATAATTGTCAATCATACATTATTATTGATGAGATCTGAATTTTCACCTATTCAAAATTAAGTTCAGAAGAATAAATAATTCAATTTGAGGTAATCATTTTTTTACATTGTTCACGAGATAGTCAAATCGTCAAAGTCTGGAAATATCACGTCGTCAATGTCCCTTGTGATCGTCACTCAGCATGCTAAGCTCTCTTACGTCGCCCATATGCTCCTCCCAGCCTCTTAAGTCGCCAATTCGTGCTGGTCGGTAGTTTATGTCGCCAATGTCTCCAGACCAAAATAAACATGATTGACTACATCTCCACCACAGTCTCTTATGCTTGCTGCACTACCTCCACATGACAAACTTCGCCCATTAAATCGCCATCTTCGGTCACGACTTCCTTACTTGGTTGCACGATCTTTACACCGTGATCTCTTCGCACGTATGTGAAATCTCCATCTATAAAAATCGCTCATTATTTCCCAAAAAGGAAAAACTACAATCGCAATTCTTAAATTATTACTCTCTAATTTCTCTATTGTGCTTTGTTTAGTTGATTTGTCTCCTACAATCTCATCACCACGCCGGAGAAATTTTGAGAGGCCTCACCCCGGTCGGTAACATTTGTCTCCCTACGCAGGTGACTGAGGTCGCAACCTTGAGTAATTCTGACTATTGGTTGGTCGCTCCAAATTTTTACTTCAACAATTATAAAAAATACCTTTTAAGGAAAATGTAGTAAAAGAAAATACCAATGCTTTATGTTTTTTATTTTGTTATGTGTTCAATTTAAAAGAAAAAAGAAAAAAGAAAAAAGAAAAAAAGCCAAAGTATCTTGGTGTACTTTAATTACCACTGTCAAATGATTGGTGTACTTTTATTACCACTGTCATAATGATTGGTACTGGCAGGATTTATGAACTTATTGTACCTATATCCAACGAAAGAAGTGTTGAAAAAAGAATATTATATTTATCCTGATGGTTGAAATTAAAAAAATGAGTTTTATTTAAAATAAAAATTCCTTTAAAATCAACAAATTAGTAAGAGAGTAATGTTCACCTATTATATGAACATTATTGCACACAAAAAATAGACGCAAATACCATACTATTAAAATCAAATTCAATTGTGTTATTAACACACATTCATACACAAATTTTACACACTTGTATAAAAAAATTTACATAAGGTGTGTGAGGTCCACAACATGGAGATAGGTCCCATTAGGACTGCAAACAAACAAAGCCCTTCACAAGTAGGCTTGGACTCGGCTCATTTTGTAAATATAAAAGCTCGAACCTGAGTATCAGGCTCGTTTACTAACGAGTCATCAAAGTTCGGCTTGATACAGTAAATAAATAAAATTTTAAATTGTACTACTACATAATTGGAAAAAAAGAGTGAAGAGTTTTTAAAATTTCACTATATTTAAGATGGATGACATAATTCAAAGTATGTAAAAAAAAAATAATGATATTTTTATAATAAATAATGAAGTTTTATTTGTAACATTTCTTATTAAGAGTATGAATATATAATCTATTTAGCTCGTTAAGGCTCGTAAACAAATTCGAGCTCAACTTAACCTTAAGCTAGCTCGACTCGAGCTCGCTAAAATCTTAATAAACAAGTTTGAATATACCAAAGCTCAGCTCGTTTGCATCCGTAGATCCCATACATCCCAAGCGTTTGTACAAATATGTGAGAATATATTTTACTCAATCAGTTTTTATTCTGTTAGTATGTACACGTGGAGGTCAATGGGACATGTGAGGATGATTTTGATGTGGTTCCAATTCTCCCACGCAAGCGCAATTCCATGGACCCCTATCTTGGTGTTGTGTGTGTGGTAAGGTTGTGTTTGTCAAAAACAATCCCAAAAATAAAATAAAATAAAATAATGGAAAGAAAGATTGGAGTTGGATGATATATTTGTGTGGGGTGTGTGTGATAATGACGAGGATGAAGCTGATGAATGCAAACTTATTAAAGGTCGAAATGGATGGAAGTTAATGGGTCCTAGTGGAACTTTGTTCATTGTCATAGGGTTACTAATGTAAATGGGATTGGCACACACAATAAATAATAGGAAAAAATAAATAAAAGTTTCACGATTTGACCTTAATAACAAATTAAACCCTAGGATGTTTAGTGTATCACAATTCCAATTCCAATCCCAATCCCATGTCAAACACCGTTGATGTGTAACTTAACAGCATTATGTGGTTCTCGCCAAAACAATTTGAGAAATGATGACATGAAACAGAGGCCCTTTTAAAAGCCCTAATTCAACAAATTTGTGATCCAAATTCAGCTTTTATTTCACTTAATTCTAGTCACTTTTCTCCGGTTCTTACTTAGATATATGCCCTAATTGTAGGGATGAAGACTTTTAATGATTTTATTGTGAGGGGTTAAAAATTTTAGAGTTTAATTTGTTAAAACTGATAACTTTAATTTGTTACTAAGATCAAAATTTATAGACTCAATTAAAAAAAAGGATTGTATTTATTTTAGTCAAAGGGCAATAGTGGAAACCCCAAAAACCATTCTAGCAACAATGCATTACCTATTGTATATTTATTTTGAGATCATAGTTGTTATCAACAATTGCTAATAAATAAATAAAAATAAACTACATTTATTGTTGTTAAAAAGATCCAGAGTAATTAATGGAAACTAAATCAGTTAGTTAGATTTTTATTATTATTTTTCACAAGAAGTTCAAAGATTGGAGCCTAATAATAGTCAATATTTATCACCAAAAATGGCTTGGTATCAAAATTTATCACTCAATGTCATAGTCAACTAACAAGGGCGGAATACCTTATTTGCTTCAATGGCGATTTAAAAAAATACTCATATATGGTGGAGCTTATAAAAATATAAGTCCCGTCATATATGAATATGCAGTGTACAAAATACATTGTTCCTAGCATTACTTAGCGATTTACTTCTCTTCGTTCAGATTCTTCTCGTCAAGAATCGAAAATCTGTAAAATTTTGATCCAACGGTGAAAAAAGTTCACTAAATGCAAAAAAACTTAAAAACCAAAACAACTAAAAAAATCTATAAAAAAAAACTAAGTCAAATTGAGTTAAACTAAAAAGACAAAATAAAAAAATTAAATAAGCCAAGAATTTGCACATGGAGTTGACTAAGGTTAGTTCTCAACGTTTTTGTGAATCGAGTGTTTTTCATTTACAATTTTTAGTACAGCATTGTTTTTGTGATTAGGGGCATTGTCTTTGCAGCTGCATGTGCAATAATTCTATCTGAAGCCGTAATGAGAGAAAGGGATCGTGATGAGTTCTGATCTTCTGAAGGAGGTGTTACGTGGAGTCGGTGACGAATCCAGGAATTTTGTCTAGTGAAGGCGGGAAAAAAAATTTAAAATAATTTTAAAAAAAAAAAAAAAATTAAATAAACTTTTTTTAAAAAAAAATAAAAAAATTAAAATTTCTTTTAAAAATTTAAAAAGAAATTTAAAAATTTCCTAAAAATTTTAAAAAATAATAATAATTTTTTTTTTAAAATCCAGTGGCAGCGGCCGCTCGGCCCTTCATGGATCCGTCCCTGCGTGGAGTGGTCCTGAAGTGTACATTTCAGAAATAAAACGATATCGTTTTATGAGTAACAAATAAAACAACGTCGTTTTGGTCTTAAAATGTACATATCTTTTTGTACACTTCAGTTGTAGAGGATCTTAATCCAGATCGTGATGTATATACAACTAGCCCAAATTGAGAAATTTCAGTAGGCAACGTAATAAAACAAAGAACCGTAACAAAAGATAGTTAGGCTTCCGTCGCCATCTGTGTTTTCGTTGTTCGTACAACACTGTTGCAAAAGGAACCTTCCATAACGAAACACCCTTCGTGTTTCATGCATCACCAAGAAATTATTAGGGCAGATCCCATATCCAATACCAGATGTTAACGCTCGATGGTACCCACTGAATAGGATACGTCTTACAAATCCACTAACGCTCGACAAACCTTGAAATAGCTAACCCACCTAGGGATGACAACTCGCCAAGTATGAATCGAGTTGCCATCCCCAAATCGAGTTATCACTTATCATATCCGTACCCAAATTCAGCGGGTACATTTATAAACTACCAAACCTATATCCTATTGAAATCGGGTAAATTTTGGATATACCTATTATTCAATTCTTTTTACTCAAAACATTGAATCATATAAAGAAAAAAGTTGATCACATACTATAAAAGAATACAAAAATATTATACACGAACAAGATACAACATAAAAAGAACGAAAAAAAAAACTCCATAGAAATCCAACTTATATCATAAATCAAAACTCCTAAACAAAGAATCCAAGTTCCAAAGCTTAATAAAAAAACAATAAACTTAATACTACATTAGTTTCCAAATTAAAATCTTAAAGTACTTAGAATTAATATTATAAATAGATGCAATATTGAGTTATATACTTGATCCATATTCAAGCGCACTATCTCATATATTCTATCATACCCGTTCTGAACACGGGCAAAAAATCAGGTAAAACTCAATTTACTTAGCGGTGATGAGCTTTGAACCATCCGAATCAGATGCACTCACCGTACAGCATCTTTTAGGGACCTAAACGATGTTAGCTACTCAACAAACCAATAAAGAACAAAAGGGTAACTT
>BRYF01000021.1:3827500-3830000 GCA_030159135.1 Actinidia polygama
TCAATAATTAGACTTACTTTCATCCCGATTTCGGTATTTTGTTACTTAAAATTATATTTTGAAAACTATTTTTTAAATTTGTAGTGACTAGAAGAATTGAAAAGGTAAAAAAAATACTAATAAAAACAATATGGTACGAAAATAGAACAGAAAAAATTCAAAAAAAAAAAAAGAAGTTAAAGTTGAGAACCAAAAAGGCACTTGGACTAAACAAGAAGGGTAAATTATATTTTGTACCTAAATTTTACTTTGCATGATTCATTTCTAATTGTATCAGCCAATCTCTTAAACTTTATATTAATTAAAATGTGGCATTTTGGTCCACCCCCGTTCAATGAAGGCCACGTGAACTCTTTTCATGAGGCTAGATTATCTATTTTCGTCACTTAATTGAATACTACACTTACGGAAAGTTTACATTTGACATTTGACGTAATATATAAAGTACATAGGACATGTTTGATAACAGATTTCAATTTAATGGGATTGACAATTCAATTTCAATCTCAATTCCAAGTGGATTAAGAAGGAAGTTGGATAACTATCCAACTTCGCGGGATTAGATTATGAATACCACATCTCTCGTGAGATTTCTAATTCTCCATTTCGTTAAAATTGACCGTCCCAATTTTTATATACTCCAAAGTTTAATTTTCTAACTAGAACATAAACTAAACTAATAGTCAAGAGTTTAATTTTTGTACGAAAAATGCAAAACATGATTAAAACTGACCTACTCAATTAATAGTTCTCAAAATCTGTTATCAATCGTGGCGAAAGTATATAATTAAACTTACAAGCATTCAGGTTGAACAAGTGTGATGGCAACTACATTGGATTCTTGCCTTGAGGACCATTATTTCTAACTTTTTGACCACACAGAGCTACCAAACAAAACGAAAACTTGTATTGGAGGCAAACCTCATCCTAATTCTTATGTACGCATCCACTTCGGTTGAGGGTCAAAGGGAAATTATTAAGCAATGGGGTAATGGATGTACAATAAGTCAAAATAAGCAAAAGAAAGAGGGAATTATTATTGGGAAAGAAAAAAAATCAAAATTTCCCCTAAACTTTCACTTTCACATTCATCTTCACCCAAATTTTTTTTTTATACACATCTGTCCTTTTAAAAATATTAATTAAATTTTTAATCTTTTAAAATATTCATTAATTCTCCTCGTGATGTTAACGTTTTGGAGAAAAAATTAGTTATTCACTCTCAATCACCAAGACATTGTGGATTTATTAATTAATTCTGACGAAATCCTATTAATTTGTAGCATTCAAATCCTAATTTTACTAATTTACTTGTAATTAGAGAGAGAACCCATAATTGAGAGTCTTAATTTTTTTTCTTTTATTTTTCAGTGACTTTGTAAATATCCAGCTTATACATGTAAAATGAGACCATTTTTTTTTTCAAATCGTTGACGTGAAAGTGTTGAGCTAAAAAATATGTCCCATAAATGACTTCCGTCATTAGTTTGACAGATAGGAGTTAACATTGGGGATCGGATTTGTAAATATTTTAAAACATCAAAAGTTTAATTAATATTTTTTTAAATGTGTATAAAATATTTGGACGAAAATTTATGAAGAATCTTGATTTTTTTCCCAATTTCAATTATATATTCAAGTGGTGGGGAGTCTGATCCTAGTCACATGGAAGCATCATCAAACCCACCCTCCTTTTGACTTCTCGTATACATAGCGGGTCAGATTTAGCTTTCGCAGTCATCGAAAACCACATCATCTCCAGATTCCAATACCATTCCCAAATCCAACCACGATCCATCGTCACAAAACTCCAATCTTTCTCTCTCTCTCTCTCTCTCTCTCTCTCTAGTATATGTATAATCTGCTCTCCATTTCGTTTGTCCACTAATGTAAAATAAGGCTAGTGATTGAAATTTAGGCCTAACTATGCCAATCACTGTATAGTAAGACTGTTTTTTTATTAAGAATTTAGGAAATGATCTAGGAAGATAAAAAACACTAAAGAAAAAAGATTTATTAATTAATTTTTCTTTTGTGTAATAAGTGGCGGACACAAGAATCTAGCCGAAGGAGAGTCAAATTATACATTTTCACTAGAACTTTCAAAAAAAAATTTTTTTAGGAAGGACAACTTTAACAAAATAGTCAAAATTAACAGAAAATATATAATTTTTTTTGTTTGGTTGGTTTTTCAAAGGTTAGGGGATGCCCCCGGGCCACCCCCGCCCCCCCTTGGGACCGCCCCTATGTGTAACAACCACCAAAGTTTCTAGTCATGTTTAACTTAATTGATTACACAAATAGCGATAGATGTCCACGCGATACGTGTGCAAATATGTTATCAACAATTGTGAAGGATAATTTTGGTATTAAAAAGTATGGACCGATTTACTTTGTTGTTCCCTTTATAAGAATATAGATTTTGTTAATTGGGGCTTATTGGCGGTGGTTCATTAATTCATATGAATATTTAGACATTTTTCAATGCACTTTGGTGAAT
>BRYF01000021.1:3887500-3890000 GCA_030159135.1 Actinidia polygama
TTGTATCTAATCGTGCTCGTGCATGTGTTTTACACATCTTGTAAAATAAAAAACTTTTTGTGAAGGATAGTGAATTTCACTTTTTTTCCCCTTCAATTCCATTTTTTTATATGAAAATACTCAAAATCGTTATATTTATATTTTACTCTGTATGTTATTTCTGCTGGATAGAAAGACGTTTAAGTAATTTCACATAATAAAGACAATGTGCACTTAAAAAAAAGAAAAGTGTGAAAATCATTACCTTTGTAAATTGTTTTAGAATACAAGAATTGGACATTGAATGAATGAAATTTGAAAAAACTTGTCGATTTCGTACATATGTCTTTTCATCCTCGTGTTGTAACGAAAGACCTCAAAACAGCAGCCTAACATTGTAACCTTCATGCTCATACATTGTTGTGCTCGTTCAGTTGTGTTGTGTTGTGTTGTGTTGGGCTTGTCTTGCACTCAATGGTGGACGCAGAAATTATGTTTAAGAGGAACTAATTGTATATACTTCAATAGACTAATAGCAAAATAGTTAAAATTAATAAAAAAAATTTAAATGTTTGTTGGGTTGGGGGGTGGGGGGTCATGGCCCTTGCCCGCACCCGGGACTGCCCTTGCCTGCACCCATTTGCTTGTGCTGATTCGACCAAGTTTACACCTCCAGCTAAAATATCTTGAAGCAATGACTATAATTTGCCAAATCAAATTATGCATGGAAGGGAATAAAAATGTGATTATATATGATTTATGATAGCATTAGTAAGACAAATACTGCGTAATGCAGTTTTTTTTTAAGCGAAATGCAATTGAGTGGGGTCCTGTTGGGCAAACAGTACGGTCCACGGATAGGCATTGCATAACATAGACTCATAGTGATGATTGCTGAGTTCCAATAAAGAAAGAAAAGCCCACCCTAGTTTTTGCGTTGTGGTCTCTGTCTCTCTCTCTGGGATTTATAAGAGGCAACTTTAGAGAGAGAGAGAGAGAAAAGTAAGCGTGGACTAGTCCAAGGATATTGACCATAATGGGATGTTTGATTTATTATGTTGAAAATTGTATGAGAGTATGTATTTATAAAGTTTTCATGTTTTGAAAATTGTATAAAATTGTATATTGTGATTTTTGTTTTTCTATTGATGAGCGAAAATATCTTATAAACTTGATTTTTAAGAAAAATTATTTTGATGTTTTTCTATTTCTGCTTTTAACCGATCATTTGTAACGTAAGTTTAATTAAATTAGACTGGCGCAATATATCAAACCGATGTTGTATTTTTCAAAGAGTCACTGCAAACATGTAACAAGATCATAAGAAAATTGGAGTAATGATCTGTTAAAGCCCACCCTAGTTATTGTTGTGAAAAACACTTTCTTTGAAGCTGTAAACCACCACCACCACCACCACCGCAGCATCAAATATTATTCGTCAACCACCACATTGATTAAATTCCCATCTCTCACCTGCTGCCCCTTGCACTAGTTCTTTCTTTTGCCTCTCTCTCTCTCTCTCTCTCTCTCTCTCTCTCTCTCTCTCTAGCCTTAGTCCTCGGAGATTGAGCCCCTTCTAAAGAGAGCAGGAAGCCAAAGAAAAGAAAAGAAAAGAAAAGAAAAGAAAAGAAAGCAACACTTCATAGCAGCAACCTAACACGCGCCTCTACCTGTTGCAACAAAATGCATACATGGGTTAGAGTATGTTCCCATCCCATCCCATCCCATCCCATGTAACTCTATAATTCACTGTCCTGTTTATGTTAGTAGGCCAATATAATGAAAGAAGCAAATAAAATTTATTACAGTTTGTATTTGTGATGATTGAAATATTATGCTGAACTTACGTTGAGTGATACATTATTTTAACGAATCAATGTATATTTATGTGTCAAATGAATGATAATTGAAACATGAAGAACGGGTGGGGCCCACTCCACTAATTGTATATACGTTAACTACATAATTGGATTGTATTTTTTTTAAATTATATTAACCGTTAGTATGATTTTCAGAATAAATCAATTATCTTCTAAAGCTACCAATATCTGATCGTTGATCAACATGATTTTTGCATGTATGATATGCTAGGCGAGGCTTGCAAGTGAAACGGTTTGAATGACACGAGCATGAATGAATTCGCAAACAAATTGAATCCAAGTATGATTTTGAGAATATGGTACTCATTTATCTAATACAAAATTGATCTTACCGTGTGGTTACCGATATCTAATTAAGATGATTCTTCGTGCATGATCTGTCAAGTAAACCCTAATATTTGATTGATTAGAATCACATAAATTAATCCAAAATGAATCCAGGCAAAGACACCCTCTCCATTCTCTCTGGAGAGAAAGTCACGGAGAGGGCCTTTCATTTTTAGATGGTGCAAAATTAGTACTCTTACTATAGTTATTTTTCAACAATAAAAGAGTATCGCGTTGTGGATGAACAGATTCCAACATACAGAGATTTTAGGAAACTAGGCATTGGGAAGTGAATTGCTTAAGCTTTGTTGTAC
>BRYF01000021.1:3902500-3905000 GCA_030159135.1 Actinidia polygama
CCACATGAGATGGAGAGAGAGTTCAAAAGCAAGCACATTTGGGTATCCAATCATAACCCAAAAGTCAAAGCTAGATGAAAACCCATTTCTTTGGGCCTAGTGGACTCTGGCCATTTTTCAGCCCAAAATAAAAAAGTTTGCCGACCCATAAGAGACATTTAGGCCCGCAATTCACTTGTCATTGACAACAAGGAAAAAAAAAAGGATTGCCACATCATCATCGACGACACGTCGTATCACGATCCAATTTCAAATAACTAGGTAGGTATAATAGACCACACTATAACGGTTACATTCTAGACGTGGGTTCCTTCATTCCTTATGAAAATTTATTATTGAATTGTGATAGCATAAAGTTTTATTCGACAACCAGGATCCTCCGACCACACGTAGAATAAGTGAATGCTAATTTATTCTAATCATCCACTAATTATTATATTTTTGGGAAATGAATATTACTAGTAAGAAATAACAATGCTGCTTAGTGGATGATTCTACTAATAGCCCTAACTGTTCCCAAATTGTTGAAATAATCCCCTCAAAGTGTTGGAGAGGCACTAATCAAGTTGGTTCCATTCTACACACTCCCCATTATTGTGGGCATCATTGAAAAAAACTCACTTCTATCACCACTTAGTGGAACAAGCACTCAAAAAGGTTAAGGCCATTTTGGAGTGTTTTTTTGAGTTAACTTAGTTGTTTTGGTTTTTTATGATTATTGACTTTAGTAAATTTTCATAATTGCTTAAACACTTTTTCGGTTTCTCTTGATAAGAGAAAGCTAAAAATTTAGAAATTTTAATCTAATTTGAGAAATGGTTCACTAACGATTTTTTTTTATTCTTTTAATCTTTTGTGTTTTTTTTTTAAATTTAATAAAATAATTTATATTTTTAAATTCCTCTCGTCAATAAGAATTGAAAAGTACAAAATTTTAATTAAATTAACTAAAAAAACTACCCCAAACAAAACATGGAATAATTTTTATCAAAATGAGACGAGAAAATTCCATGGAGTTTAAGAGCCAAGAAAATAATTTTTTCTTTTTGTTAGATTGAAAATATATAAAATACTTTTGTGCAAATTAAAATTATAGTTTTAATATTAACTTTACCATATTGGAAAAACAGAAAAAAACAGTAAGTTCAATCTTACAAAAATCGAGAACATAAAGAAGAATGGAAGAAATGAACCCAGACCAGTGTTTGACATTGTGTCCTTAAGATAAATTACGCCGTCTCATTTTGCTGCTAATGAATCTTGAATATCTGTCTCTCAAAATACAATGATATTTATATAAATTGAAGAATGATTACTCTATGTATACCTAGTGAAGGCAAGATTTTGAAAATTTTAATATTTAAAATGGCAAGACTCTGGAAATTTATACGGAGAATTAAGAGACTGGTCAAAAAAAAATTAAAAGGTCTGAGATAGTACCGGTCCCCGGAGGCGAACCGGTGCCCACTTGCACATATGCACCCATCCGATGGTGATTGCTGAAAATCTTTTATAAATTGAAAAAATAATTATGTAAATAAGAAATTATTTAAATTAAAATTCTAGATTCACAATGCACCCATATGTTGGTGACTGCTAAAACCTTTTCATTTTTCTACATTAAGGAATCTTATTCAAAGTTAGATCAATACTAGTCAATAAATGATCCACCTCTATCATCTAAAGGGCAAAAGATTCAGATAATAGTGCTATACTCATGGGTCGGGTCTAAATCAAGTAGGTGATAAGATGCACTTCTCTTTGTCCCAACCAAAAAGAAAGAAAAACTCCCATAATTACAAAAGCAGTCTAAACTATTGTTATTTTCTTTTTATTTCAATCTAATATAAGAAAAAACAACTCTAATCTTATACTCCATCCGTCCCTTTTTATTTGTCTCATTTTGGAAATTCAACTTGTTAAAGAAATTTTTTAACTTTTTTAATTAGCCCTTCAATATATATTGATTTCCATATGTGGAGTTGAATTTTCTATGTGTGACTCATTATTTTTTAGAATGTACCGAAATTTGTTCAACTTTCAATTAATTTATTGTTATTTTTTCTTTAATTAGTTTTTTTTAGCTATTGTACTTTATGGGAACTCGGTGTGTTAACCTCATCATTTGAATTTAAGAAGTGAATGATAAAATGAGAACGTTAGTACATTTTATCTTTCAAAAGTGAAAAATAGAAAATTATTTATGAATTATCCAAAAATGAGTAATGGACAATTAAAATAGGAAAGAGAGAGTAGAAAAGTCGTGCAAGGAAAAAACTTTACTAAGTTGCGTGGGAAAAAATATGATTATAATTAAGTGTTACTAATGATGGCTGTCGTTTAAGAATGAAATGTCCGATTTATAGTCACATCATTCTATGAAATATGTATAATCTACATTTTGTATACAATAAGACTTTGTTAGAAGTTTGAACTAAAAACTTGATAAAATAAAAAAGTTATTGGATACGAATATTTAAATTTAATCTTTCTCTTTTAC
>BRYF01000021.1:3922500-3925000 GCA_030159135.1 Actinidia polygama
AGATAACTCTGAAGTGGGCCGCACTCGTACAACTTTACAATTGAAATTTAAATCTAGAATTTTAGACCCGCCAATCTCCTGATCAAAGACCAACAACGCAAGAGTCTTGAATCGGTCGGCAAGCCAGACGGTGTAGGAAAATAATTACATAGGCAATCTTGTTGCGAAAAATCACAGTCGTAGTACTACCGGATATGAAAGCGAAGCCGCATGTTTAGTTCAGTGGTTGAAGGGACGAATTTTGGGATGAACCGTAATCTCTCTGTTAGCATTTGGACTTAATTGATAATTGTGATTGACGGGTGATTGCAGTTATATGAGATTTACCTTATATGGAAGTCAAAATAAAAAAGTAAAGTGGGGCCCGCTCTGTCGCGTGTCCCTATGTCACTCAAAACCAACTAAAACTAAACGAAATATCTTATTGGTACTTGTGATCCATATGAGTGGGTTATAGCTGGCAAACAAGTGACGTGTCCCTGATTTTTATAAAGTTGCAGTTAGGCCCGTTACGTTAGGTTCTGACCACGTCATGTTCCAGACGGACAACACATGGATAGGTCCACCAAACAAGCCCTTCTTGGACGGATTCGGATCCACCGGGATGTATGGAGTGTACAGAACGATACCGTAATTATAAAATGACGTCGTTTTATTATTAATTAAAATAACATCGTTTTAGTCAAAATGATACTCCACAACCCCGCGCTTAAGAGGATCCGAACTCATCTTGGACATGGCAAAACGGAGGGCATTTATTTCTTTTAATTAATTATATTGGATTTGAATTTTTTAAAAAATTATTTTATTTTATAAAAATAAGAATGTTGTATGTGATTTAACTTTTTATTACTTTTTGTTTCCACACAGCTTGAGAAAATAAAACAAAATAAATTAATATTTTATTAGGTTGTGTTTGGATGAAGAACTTGGCGAATAGATATATAAAAAAAATGAGCAAAAAAGTAAAGTTTTATAATTTATGTTGTTGCCAAAAAATAAATTTTGATGACTTATTTTTCAATTTATGGATTTTTCCTTGAGTTGTACCTTATGGTTGTTAGACTTTGAATTTTCCCCATAATTAAGTTGTACATTTTGGTTGTTGTCTCAACGTCTTTGTCAATTTACTTTTGAATTTGTTTGAAATTTTAACTTTTTCAAATGTCCAATTTTATGTAATCTTCATAATACTTTACATATTTCCAAATTGGTAAAACAATTCACATACATCTAAACGAAGACAAAGAAATTAAAATTGGAGTGAATAAAACTAGAAAAATGCTAACCACCATTTAATGAGGTGTGATTTTGGGTGGTGGTAGAAGTGTCAATTGGGATGGACTGACACGGGCATGATACGTTTTAAGTAAATTTTAATTAATGATTTTAAAATTTCGAAGCATTAAGCTTATTCATAAAAAAATCATAGCACAACATGACATAAAACTAGGCATGAATGGGCCAAGCTTGGTTTTTTATTAAATGGGCATGACATATGATGCTTAAAAATTAGCACGGTACGAAGCACCAGAAGCAATGGGTCGGCCCATCACGACATGATTCGTTTTGACTCCTCTAGATGGTGGTTATGGAGCTAGCCAAAAGTGTATGAATTTTTTTAGAAACTGTATAAAAATATGTGAAAAGTATTTTAAAATTTATGAAATGTGCATTGAGAATTAAGCAATTTTTTTTTTATTTTGTCCTCCTTAACAATGGGTGGTGGTTAACAACACCCATAAAACTAAGGGGATGTTTGATAACGTTTTTATTTTTTGTGTTTATTTTATTTTTGTTTTATTTTTTATAAAACAGAAACTAAAAATATATTTGTATTCATATATTTTTAAACTATTTAAAAACAAAATATGTTTGTGTTTACTTTTTTAAAAACTATTTAAAAAAAATGGTAGAGGTGGTGGAGGAGGAGGTAGTGGTGGTGGAGGTGGAGGAGGTGGTGGCGAAGTAGGTGGTGGTGGTGGTGAAGGTGGAGGTAAAGGAGGAGGGGGTGGTAGAGGAGGCGGTGGTGGCGAAGGAGGTGGTGGCAGTGGAGGTGGAGGTGGTTGCAAAAATTTGGATGAAAAAATTTTAGAAACAAAATAAAAATAAAATTTTCTTGTTTTGCACTATTTTAAAAAATAGTGGTAATAGTTTTGCCTTATTTTTATTTATAAATAGCAACACAAATAAATTTTTTGTTTTCATTTATAAATAAAATAAAAATATAACAGTTAACAAACATCCACTAAAGAACTCCATGAATTATCGATCAAATCACTATATTCACATAAGAAGTGTGTGTCTCATATCCAAGTAATAGGATATAACCCATACTTCATATGAGTATGAAATAATTTATTCGATCATTTTTCTAACCATCACAGAATTAGAATTGGTGGTTGACAATAGGGTATTAATTTGGAGGTTGATCAACATCATTTCATTTCCATCCTACCCATTTTTGGGGTACAAACTCTCCTAAATGGACCCAAAACTA
>BRYF01000021.1:3935000-3937500 GCA_030159135.1 Actinidia polygama
ATACTTTTGGAAGCTGCAACTTGAAAGAACAGAGTTCCTGAAGCTAAGAAGTCATTTATTTTTAATAGCTTCTTTGTTTAAACCAAATTATTTTGAAGTGTATACTCTATGATTCTGGATGTAATTATTTTATCATATAGAATCACTAGTTGGGTAGAAGGATAAATTATTTTGCACATGCAAATGGACTGATTTTATGTAAGTTAGTATGGGCTCATGGTAAATATGCAAGGAAATTAATTGGAAGCATCTTCAATGTTTTTTATTTTTATTTTTCATGTAATTATTATTTTATTTTATTCAAGAAAAAAACTGCAATACACACTCGTATTTGGAGTGTATTGTGCACACCCTATTTGATAACTATTAGATGATAAACTTTTAATCTAAATATTTAAATAAATTAATTGCTAATAAATGAAACTTGAATAACTAGTCAAACTTGCTTTTATGAATCGTATTGATTTTGTTATGAATTTTTGTGATTTATTACGAATTCTATTGATATGGTTGATAAATTTTATAAATCTTTACGGTTCTTTGATAAATTCTTGTGGATATAATCACAAAAATTTTATGAATTTTTGTGGCTATGTTATGAATCAGAAATTATTTTTATAAGAATTTATGATTAAATTATATTTTAATCTAGAAGTGGGATTTACAGCGGAATATGTGTTGGCGCCTTTATGATGTATTGTGGTTTGATTATGAATTATTTTTGTTTGATTATAAATTATTCTATTTTCTTCCACCCATCTGACAAGGGGGAGAGTGATATTAATTGTTTATGTGAATGGTATTATTATCACTGGAGATGATAGTAAGAGGATATAAGAATAGAAGACCTTCCTCCAAACACAATGTCACACCAAAGACCACGAGAAATTATGATACTTTTTGCGTATTGAGGTAGCTGATCAATTTGTCACAGTAGAAGTATGTGTTAAACCTTCTTGATAAGATTTGTTTAATCGGTTCGAAGCTTGTGAATACACCGATGGACCTTAATATGAAGTTGTGTGTTGACCCAGGAGAGCTCATGACTAATCCAGATAGTTATTGACACTTAGTGGGGCAACTGAACTACTTTACGATCACTCAACTAGATATGTCATTCGCAGTTAGTGTTGTTACCTAATTTATGCTAGCTCCTTGTTCCGCACACTGTGAGGCAGCTTTGAGGATCATTAGGGACCTTAAAGCCCATCTTGGTTGTGGCCTACTATGCTGTGCGAATTATGGGTGCACAAAATAGAACCGACCCTACCCAATTTCATTGGGTCAGGTTGATTCGGTTCTACTATGCTCTCGGTTCAGTTCTGGGTCTAAAAATTTTGACCCCGACTGGGTATGTTCGGTTCTCGGGTCTATAAATTATTTTACCCAGAATCGATCTGAACCGAACCAAAAACCGAGAATTGAATTGAGAACCGAAGTCTAGAACTGATCTTATAGACATAAAGTGTACTTACCACACTCGATTATTACCTATGCTACCCAGAACTGATCAAGAACCGAGACCTGACCCGACCCAAAAATAGAGAACTGAAGAACCGAACCGGACCCGAGCAGTTCAGTTCAGTTTGGTTCTTTCAGATGGTCTGATCAGTTCTAGATCTAAAAATCTAGAACCGTGGATGGTTGGGTAGGATAAGGTCGGGTCTGACTCAGACCCAACCAACCCGACCCGTGTGCACCCCTAGTGCGAATGGTCACCTACTAGTTGAGGCATTCACTGATGTCGACTAAGTAGGCTCGCGATTTGATAGGAGGTCCACTACCGGATATTGTACGTTTCTCGGTGGTAATTTAGTGAGTTGGAAGAGTAAAAATCAAACGATTGTTGCTAAATTGAGTGCAGATGCAGAGTACCGAGCCATGACTCATATCTCATATAATTGAAAATTTGTTAGAGGAGTTGTGCTTTGAGGTTAAGTTGCCAATGAGTATGTACTGTGATAATCATGCTGTTATTCATATTGCTTTCAATCCGATCTTCCATGAGAGAACTAAGCATATTGAGGCAGACTGTCACCTTATTCGAGAACGAGTTGAGAAGGGCATCATTGTTACACCACTTGTGTTCATGGGAACTCAGTTTGCTGATATGTTCACCAAATTTCTTTTTAGGTCTAGATTAGAGAACTTATGTTACAAACTTTGATTGTATTATATATACACTCTACCTTAACTAGGGCAAGTGTTATAATTAGAGTGTGTATAGGTGTAGTGAGTAATAGTACGTATGATGAGTTGAGTGGATGTATACAATCACTATGAGTATATATATAATATATTATGTATGTTAGGGTGTAATTTTTATCCCAATCACTTCTAGTCATAAAGGGCAAATGGTAATTTAGAATAATAAGATGCAAAATGTAATACCCCGACCCTTAATTATCTTTACTTTATTACAGAAATATAAATTTTTGAAATTAAACTTAATATGTTTGTGGGTTAAATTGATAAATTTATAACTTTTGGGATAAAATTA
>BRYF01000021.1:3970000-3972500 GCA_030159135.1 Actinidia polygama
ATATATATATATATATATATATATATATATATATATATATATATAGAGAGAGAGAGAGAGAGAGAGAGAGAGAGAGAGGCGTGATAAATCAACCAAGTTGTTTGGGTTCTCTCGCGCTAGTTCATTATATATATATATATATATATATATATATATATATATATATATAGAAAGAGAACGGCGAAGAGAAAGGCGTGTTAAATCAACTAAGTTGTTTGGGTTGACTCGTGTTCGGCTCATTATAATTTATTTAAGATTTATTTGTTATTAAAATAATAAAATTTGAAAATATTTTTTAAGTTTGTTATGTTTTAAACTAAATTTAAACAATCTACTACTCAGCTCGATCAACTCATAATACTTAAGAAATTTAAGTTACTTGAACTCGATTTGATTAAAACTCGTTTGAAATCAATTTTAAAATAGATCAGCAAAACCAAACTTAAATTTGATTTTAAAACTTGTTAAATTTTAAAGTCAAACTTAAAACAGTCTTGTTGGTCTTGTTTGATTTGTTGATCAATCCTAATAGAGAGCGATGAGTTCTACGTAATGAAAGGCATTGCATCAGTATTACTAGTTTTGCACACGCAAGCAATGGGTAAAAATCCACTATATATACATAAATAATTTACAATAGTAATGCTATATGGTTCTGCTATTGGGCTTTCAATAAGGAGTACAAAATAATTTTTTTTTGTGATTTTTGATACACTTTTCAATACATTTTACATATTTTTATACACTTTTTACACTTTTTCATACCTTAAACAAAGTTCACTAGGCTTCTTTTAGCATTTCCCATGCTATATATACAATGTATACATAATTGTCTTTCAAAATCAAGAGGTGATTATTTTTGGTAATTTCATTTTAAATTCAAATACCATTGTGACGCATAATAACGTTACGAAAATAAATTTATTTACTCACTCGATAAAGAGGTTCATAGTTATGTTCGTTCACTTGCCGGGTAGGGTATATACAATGGATAAAGGACAAAGTTTCTGTATAAAAAGTACAAGTTAAAAAGTTTTAAAATATAAATTTTATAAATAAGTTTTTTTCAATTTTTTAAAATTATTTTCATCCCATAACACAAAAATAGAAGCAGAACTTATATATGGCAAAACAATCTAGTACAACTTTTATATTTTTTGAACATAAATTTTCTATCTAAAAAAGTTGTACACAGTAATATTAATTAGAATTATGTTTTCTATCAAAATTTCTACTCAAGGGCTTTTTTTTAAAAAATGTGATACTTGTTTTTCTAAAATAATTTTAAAATTTTGTCTCTATTTTAATAATTTTTAAATTAAAATCTCGTGTCCGTCCCACACGTAAATTGAAGTCATGGGATTATTTTCTAATCAAAGCTATGCTTCCATATCCCACTCTATTGTTTGGAAAAATCTATTACATCGTTTGACTTGTGGGTGGCGACACCGAATTGGACGGCTGAGATACCATACGTGCATGACCCGAAATACCTAAGATTCGAGATATAATTTGTTTCGGTCTCTCTCTCTCTCTCTCTCTCTCTCTCTCTCTCTCTCTCGTGCATGACCCGAAATACCTAGGATTCGGGCTATAATTTGTTTCGGTCTCTCTCTCTCTCATTGAGCTGACGTGTGCTAAGAAAATACTAGAAATGCCTACTATAGTATTATGGTCGCAACTGGAACGTACGCAATTAGAATATTAGAAGCATTGCAAAGCTTATAAAAAAAATTAGTGAGTTTTTTTTTTCCATCTTTAACGAATCCTTTTAATCGTTTAATCAAAAATTTATATTTTCTCAAACACTATTGACAAGAAAATTGCTAAAACAAAAGCAGTCGCTATTGTCCCGTCGAAAGGCATGAGGGTGAATATTATTGCACTCCATAATTTCGGATTGTTAAACAAATCCAACTAATGAGACTTGCATTGGACTTGTTAAAAGTTAGTTCGAGAATGACTCATTACATTAAAAGATTAAGCTTGAATATTTTTTTAGAAAATTATAACACGATTCTTTTAAGATTATTTATTTTATAAAAAAAATCATAATAAGTAATTAATGTCCAAAAAATTTATTTTCGAATAACTACTAACCTATCAACCTTAATATGAAACTTAAATAGTAAAAACTAATAGTAACAATTTTTTAAAATATAAAATGATAAATTATCAATATAATATTTATATTGAGAAATAATTAACTTCTAAATTACCGTATAAACAAGATTACCACTACACGAGATAAAAATTAGACATTATCAATAATTTTTTTTAAAAAATAAGAAGTTATCATTAAACAAGAAAAGTTCTCTAATATTTACTTAATGCAAAATTGACATAAACATATCAAATTTAATTGGACCAAAAATATTAAAAACTTATCAAATCAAAACTCCACAGATACATAAGATAAATTCTTGAATATTTAATGTAAGGTTTCAAAAATTTTCTTTATATATATGAATAATTTTGGATGTGGGTATAATTGAATTCA
>BRYF01000021.1:4005000-4007500 GCA_030159135.1 Actinidia polygama
CCGACAAGAGCACTATTGATTCATGCGTTTTATTGCTATTTAACGGTATATTTTTCCTCACTTTAAAACATTTGCATATATTATTTGTTCTACTTAATCGTTATTTGGTGCAAGTGTGTTTAACTATTTTGTAGGTCCAATGGAACATAAAGGAGTGAGGAAGAGGTTAGGAATCGAGCCGAGAGTGATTGGGAGTTGGTTGCACCAAGTTTAAGATTTTTTTCTTTTACTGAACTTTTTGGTGCGTGGAGTAACAAATGCGGTAAACATTTGCGGTGACTATATACTTACCTTTCTGAAAAATAGGTTTAGGTTCTTCTCGAAGTGGACTCTTCTTTCTTAAATTCTATTTTTATTTTTATTTTTATTTTTAAGGAATTTCCTAACAATTTACCAGCAAACAAGCTGACTGTGGATGTAAATTTTGCAAACCCAACCCAGTTATAGCTGGAGCTTGAGAGTTTGGGCTTAGCCCGACGAGGTTCGTCTCGAAACTCTAGTTGGTGGTGATAGTGGTTGATGATACTTTGCGGGGGTGGGGGTCGATGGGTAGTGGTTGGCAACGATTGTGGGCAGGGATGGTGGTTTAGTAACTCGTATATATCAAATAAGGACATCAAAAAATCTAGTTAGAAGAGTGTCTTTAAATGTACATACAATTTAATTAATTCTTACTTGATTTGATTTTCGCCTTTTTTTTATTTTTAGTGAATTTTTTTACTGTTTGCTCAAAATTTTATACTTTTTTAGTTCATAAAAGAAGTCTGAAAATGTAATAAAACTCATCTAATTCGGAAAAAAATTCACTAGGAACAAAAAAAAACTATTTTTAACAAGAAAAAACATCTAAAAAAGCAAATACACCAACTTTGACTGGCTGTTTTGTTTATTTTAATCAAAAAAACCAACTGAAAAGCTCAAAGCTGATTCCAAATAGAGCCTGAGTACCCTACCATGGAGTAAAACTGGGAATGACGTCTAAATTAAAAGTCAGTTCCGACCTTTGGCTTGCCCTTTCACGTCTCAAGAGAGCTATTGGACTTGCTAATTTCAATGGAAACGGAGAACACCTGATTTCATTTTAAGCCCGTGAATGGGGGTAGAGGTCCACCATCGAACTCTATTTTATGAGCTAACATTGACCATAATTTTTTCCATAAACCAAGGCTTACTTTCAACCTCCTCGTGTATCGAGAGGAAGAAATTTGCCATAGCCAATGATACATAGTTACAAACAACAATAAGATTGCAGTATTAGGTAAATTGTTTTTAGGCCTGGTTTTTTTTTTTTTTTTTAGATTTTTGATTTTTTTTTTGCATTTAGTGAATTGTTTTTAGGCCTGTTTTTTTTTTTTTTTTTTTTGAGATTTTTTTTTTTTTTTTTTTGCATTTGGTGAATTTTTTTTATCGTTGGGTCAAAATTTTATATTTTTTCGATTTCTATTAAAGAGAAGAATCTGAAAACTTAAATGTTTTGTTCAAATTTAGAAGAAAAAAAAAATCAATAGAGGCAAATAATTTAGCTACTAATCATGGTTATATGTAAAGTCAGGTATAGCTGCTAGTGAACGATTTACAAAGAATGAGAATTTCTACCGTATAATAATAGTGGTCAAAGGTCAAACTCTTTTTTGCGTTTTTATGTATAACTTTTAAGTCGATCTTAAACGAACTTTTATCGAGTTAATTATGAGTTGAGTTTAAGTAGCATAATTTTTTTCCCGTACGATATAAGTTTATCAAGTTGAACAATAAGTGGCTTATTCAAACTAGATTTGGGAATTTGGTGAATTTTCAAATTTGTTCAAGTTTAATTTGTTAAGTTAACGAACTGAAGCAAATCTCAATTTGATTAGTTCGTTGAACTGATCAAATCACGTTTGGAGTCCACCCAAGCTTACTTATGTAATACGAACTGTCATACGTTAATGACCATATGATCAAATCAAATTTGTTATGAAAAAACTCAATGTCGAGTACAGTTTTGGTGATAAATTGAGTATCAATCACACAATTATCTATACTTGATCAACTTGATTTTTAGAATGATGACTTCACGAGTATTATGTGTTAAACGCCTTCGGATCACATGAGTGAGCCTCCGAGTAAGCCCCACCGCTACAACATCATCTCCTCGTATTCAATTTTATGTGGGTTAGAATGTTCGATTAGTAACAGTGGATAATCGACACTTAAGTAAAAGCTCAAATTCCATACCTCCTCTTGGAAGCTAACGGGACAACTCCTTGAGCTTAGCTCAAGTTGAATGGATAATACATGTTGTATAATGTATATTGTGAGGTGTGGATATCTAAATAGGGGAAAGGAAATTGAAGATGTCTACCTGCAGTGGCTGATCAGCGGTTGACAGTGGTTGTAGGCTGCTTGACTAAGCTGCAATATAGAAAGATTGAGAACGGTCGCTAGAACTGCTCCAAGAACGGCTCTCTGACGGTCAAGTAAGTGACCGGTAGTATATAAGAGAAAGAGAGAGAGAGAG
>BRYF01000021.1:4017500-4020000 GCA_030159135.1 Actinidia polygama
CTGAAATTTCTCTCTAATAGCTTGGACTTCAAAGGGTAATTATGTCATTCAAATAATCTATATTAAATTGTGCGTGGCAGCAGCCTTTCTATGCGTGGCATTAGGAAAAACTGATGGAGTATTTTTTTAGAAAAATAAGGAAGTTTGGTTGTTTGATTTGGATACTTTTAATTTCAAAAAGAGATATATACCAACGTTTTCAAAAATATTAATTGGTATAAAATATTTTTATTTGGAAATTTATTATTTGACGAGGTGGTTTAGTAGTTAATATATGCTCACTTATTTTCTAAAAGCATTTCAGTCACTTCTCATTTACCAACGTTTTCACTTTTATTTTTTTTTTGCGAAAAGATTATTATAGACAGACGTCCAGTGATTATGAGCACCCTAGCAAAGGCGAAATTTGTCTTAAGAAAATTGTATCTAACACAGGTCTCAATCCATCTCTTCCAAAATTCTGTAATCCGATTCTGTAAATTTTTATTTATAGTTTTTTAAATTCGATTTTTTATTTTTTAATTTAAATTTTCAGAGTATGAGTTTGATAAATATCTCAAATACATTTTCTAACAATATATTACGCTGTTAAGTGAAAGAGAACACAAGCAAAATATAAAGAACTTCACCAACCATTTTGGTCCGGTCATTAATTCCACCACGGGAATAAAAGAGGGAAATTGGGCCGGAGCTGCTCTTGGGCCACAAACTTTACATATATGTTTATAAGTTTTAAAAACCTTGGGCAAATTACACTGACCTCAGCTGCTGATATTGATTTTAATATAAATTTATGTCAGAGTTGATCTCTTAGACGTGGTGAAATACTCTTATATTTATGCTAAATGACTTGGTCATATATCCTTTTTTCAAAAAACAACAAAGCTTTCTCTCCCCTCTCACATACAAAAACATAGCTTCTCCATCTCTCTCTCTCTCTCTCTCTCTCTCTCTCACACACACACACACACACACACACCAAATAAAAAATAAAACCTTTTTTCTCTCACTCACACACAAAAAATCAAGCTGAGTTTTTTTTTTTATTTTTTCAAAATTACACAAAAGTCAATTTCAGGAGAGGGGAGAGAGGAGATTGTGGTAGTGGTGGATGAAAGATTAGAGGAGAGGAGAGGAGAGGAGAGGAGGGAGGGGGTTAAAATTGAATTTTAGCAAAATTTTATTGCTGACACCATCCCAATTGTAATATAACTTTAAACCTTAGGTGAAGTTAGTGTAATTTCTAAAAGGTTAGGGCAAAAAATGTATTAAACATAAATCTCAGGGAAGTCATTATATTTTTTCAATGTTAGCTCCTATTATTAAAAGAGAAAGTCTTAAATATATGGGTACTTTAGTCATTTATTTTACAAAATAATACCAGAAAGTAATCTTAATAATAGTTTAAAATGGAGGTCAGTAGTATTTCAAAAATAAGAGGGACTGTATAGGTTAGTGAAATTTAACCTATTATATTGAAATAATAAGGGTGGATATTTTTTTAGTTGTTTTGCTTTTTTTTTTTTTTTTTTTTAGTGATTTATTTTTTACTGTTTAATCAAAATTTATATTTTTTAATTTTTTTTAATAAGTGGAGATCAAAAATGTAAAAAAAATTATGTAACTTATTTTTTTTTTTACTAAAAACGAAAAAAAAATACTTTTAGATAGTTTTTTCCGTCAAAAATGGGGTTTTTTCGTTCTTAATGATTTTTTTTAATTAAATATTTTTATATTTTCAGGCTTATCTTGTCAAAAGAGAAATCCCAAAAATATAAAATTTTGATAGAAAAATTAAAAAAAAGAGAGAAACAAGGAAAGTAAAAAATAAAAATAAAAAACTTAACCCAAGCAGCCAAAGTGGTTTCAGATCCTCTGTCTCTAAACTCTGCTCCACTCGCTGTCCATCCATTTAAAAGCTGTCACGTCATCATGCTATAAAAGAATACTTGTGCTATCTCACACACGATTTAATTCCCTCGCGTCCTATGTATCGCTCGGACTTGTAATCCTCAAACCGCATTCTTGGAATCCAATCAAATCGACTTTATCCAAGAACACTCGTGGCTGATTCGCTGCCATGGCGGAAGAGCTTTCATTCTCAATTTACGGGAACAGAAAACAAAATTAGATCTGAAAACTTGAATCAATCTCATAACTTTTATGAATTTATTGTCTATGGGGTTATCTTCTTGCTCTGAATTAAATCAATTGTACGAAAAATGATGGTGATTACATGCCACAGAACTGCAATAACAACAAGATCATAACAAAAATGAGGGCAAAATCAAAATGTATTGTCTTATCTCTCAGCTTTCCTGATCTGTTGGGCCAATCAACGCTGTTGAATGTCAAAACGGAATTGGCAAGTCTTTAGTACCAGCAGGATGTCAACGGCAATAGATTGCAATCTCCGATGATGGCTTTGGGGAGAAGAAAAAGATCGGTCGCTTACCTGTTCCAGTTGTAAACAAGGGGTGGAGCTGGTAATGTTAAAAAG
>BRYF01000021.1:4027500-4030000 GCA_030159135.1 Actinidia polygama
CACCCGATTGGCGAGGCCAGCCCCGGGGCAACTCCTCCTTCCTACCCCAAAAGGTATGAACTTATATGCATCCCCTTCCTTACTCTCGTGCCTCTCTGGCTTAAAACTTGTGGGATCCTCCCACCACTTAGGATCCCTGTGAATGGCCCACGCATTTGCCAACAACATTGAGCCTCGTGGCACATCGAACCCTCCGATGGTGCAGTCACCGGCTGATTCGTGTGGCAGGAGGAGTGGTGCTGCTGGGAACAACCGAAGGGTCTCGTTGATGATGTTTTGGAGGTAGGGCAGATTGATGAGATCTGGTTCGTCAACCAAACGGTCCTCACCAACGATATCATCGAGCTCGGCTCTAGCTCTCCTTAAGATCTCGGGATGGTTGAGCAAAAGTGACATCGCCCACTCAATAGTCACTGATGACGTGTCTGTTCCTGCGCTTAGCATATTCTATATGCATCGATGAAGATTAGGATTAAAATTTCTCATTGCAATAAGCTCTCTTCATTCTAGGCAATAGCCTTGCCTATAATGATTCAAACAACGTCAACTAGGTTTCCCACATTAACAATTTAAAATTACCTTAGGCTCTGTTTGGCTGCGTGGATTTGAAATTCTTGTTACAAATTCGTCAAGTATGTTTGGAAGACGAATAGATAAAAGGATTTGAAATCAAGAAAAATCATCCATTGAATTTGAAGAGCAAAACGAAGGAATTTTAAATAACTTCAAAATATGTTTTATTTGACAAATTTTTAGGGATTTAAAATCTATCCACGTATTCAAACGGAGCCTTAAAGTGAAGGTGTATGTGACATATTCAAATTCAAAGTGAAAGGGTAAAAGAAAATATTTATACTATTTTAGCAGTTGACTTTGCAAAGTGAATAAGTATTTTGGAACATCTCAAAATGAAAAAACTGACTAATAAATTAGAACGGATGAAGTAGTATATTTGTATAGCCATATAGCTTGTAGATGAATGATCACATACCAGTATATTTCCTTTGATCATCTCATCAGAGGCGTACTCAGGCTCCGACTCTTGCAAAGCCAGCATGGAGTTGATCATCGACTTATTCCTCCTCCCTCCTCCATTTGGATCTTCGTTATTCCGAATCTCATCAATCAAACCCTGCAAGAACTCATCGGCTTCCTTCTGAATCTTCACCATCCTTTTCTCCACATTCCCAAAATCAATCCACCCCAAAAACGGCACGAAATCCCCTGGATTCGTCGTCCCACTCAGCTCAAAAATCTCGCAAATGATTACCCTGAATCGCCGCGCCTCCTCAGAGTCCTCTGCTTCGGCCCCAAAGTACCTCTTTCCCGAGACCATTCTCATGACGATATTAAATGACAGCGCCGAAAGCCTAGACTTCATCTCCACTTTAGCAAACTTAGTTTGTCGATTAATGATCAAGCTTTTTAGCAATGATTTGACTTCCTCTTGTCGGATGCTAAGGAAAGTGTTGAGTTTTGTTGTGGAGAAGATTTCTAGGGTGGTGAGGCGGCGGAGGTTGCGCCAGTGGTGGCCATAGTGGGAAGCTGCGAGGGTTGTGAAGTTGTAGTTAAAGTGTTTGCCGGGGAGGAGACCGGGCCGGTTGGCAAAGAGGATGTCATTTTTGGAAAAGCACTCCTCAATGGCGGACGGGGAGGAGATAACGAGGACGGGTCGGGACCCAAACCGGAGTGCTAGGATGGGGCCATGGGAGTTGGAGAGGCGGTGGAGGGTGCGGTGGATTGGTTCTTTGAGGAGGTGGAGGTGGCCTATTATGGGGAGGGAACGGGGGCTTGGGGGTGGTTTTTTTGGTGGGGTTTGGGGTTTTAGGAGGATTAGGAGGAGGAGAGATAGGAAGGTGGCTAGAGAGAAGTATAACCAGGTTGAAGGCTCCATGAGTGTGGTGTATGGGGTTTTGGGGATGATTGCATGGGAGGTGTTTGATGAGCTTATAAAAGGAGGGCAGAGGAGGCTAGGTCAAACGTACAAACAATTTTTTATAAGGGTAAATTACAAAGATCTCCCCTAAGATTTATGACTGATACAGATCCCTCCTCCAAATTCTGAAAATTGTACTAATATCCCCTATCAATGTTTTTTGGGTAACAGGGTTAACAAAAAATATTAAATGAGCATTTTACCCTTCTATAAACACTAATTTTACATTCTTATCAATGCTTTGAAAAAAAATTGCACTATTAACCCTTGTATAATTTATTATAAATACAATTTTGACCTTACAAAAATTTATAATTAATCCTTAAAATATATCATAAATATAATTTTAGCCTCATAAAAAATATTTGTACGAATTTGACCCCACCAAAATTATGTTATGGCTCCACCCCTGATGCCATCCCTTCCCAACAAGATGCACCATCATTTCCGACCAATGACATGCATACCACCGTGTGTGCGTGCATGGAAGAGAGAGAGAGAGATGTCAACAGTCAGAGGTCCAAAACTTTTCCTGAATTAAGAATTCGTCCCTGTAAATAACTT
>BRYF01000021.1:4105000-4112500 GCA_030159135.1 Actinidia polygama
CATTTGGAGTGCAACATTAGGGTACCCATAGCACTACTCAAATAGAACCCCTCCTCACACATCTTCCAATTTAAGTCTCATCCATCTATAGCATACCACCAATTACACCCCCCTCTCTGTCTCTCTCCAAAGAACGAAATGAGCTGGTGGTGTACCAGGGCAATCGGCGCTGCACGGGAATGTCTACAATTCCCTGTTAACTTCGACTGTGTTTCAAGTACACATTTGCACGGACACTTGCACAAATTTTCACATACGGTGATCAAAAACATGAACGAAAGTTACAGCAAAAATTGTTATAATAGCGATATCATGTTATCAGTGACATATAGTATATCATCCAATAATAAATATATTTGAGAAAACCAATCTATTTAAGTATAAATTGCTATGGGTGCATATTGGATCCGCTATTAAACAGGGATATTATGTGGAAAAAATTATGTACAAATATACGTGTCAGTAGCATAATAGCTTTATCAAATTTCAACTTACAACTTACATTTGTTTTCACTTGATTTTTCAGAAAAAATTCCAAGAAAATGATTGCCCCCAAACTACGCAGAGCGTGGCCCTAATCCTAGGTGTCACCGGCATCGTCGGCAACAGCCTGGCCGACATCCTCCCCCTTTCCGACACCCCTGGCGGCCCCTGGAAGGTCTACGGCGTTGCCCGCCGCCCCCGACCAACGTGGGCGGCCGACCACCCAATCCACTACATCCAGTGTGACATCTCCGACCCCGCCGACGCCGACGCCGACGCCAAGCTCTCCCCCCTCACCGACATCACCCACATCTTCTACGTCACCTGGACCAACCGATCCACCGAGATCGAGAACTGCGAGGTCAACGGCGCCATGCTCCGCCACGTCCTCGCGGCGGTGGTCCCCACCGCCCCCGATCTCCGACACATCTGCCTCCAAACGGGCCTCAAACACTACATGGGCCCGTTCGAGGTCATCGGTAAGATCCAACCCCACGACCCGCCCTTCACTGAAGACCAGCTCCGGCTTGACTGCCCAAATTTCTATTATACCCTCGAAGATATCCTTTTCGAGGAAACGGGTAAAAAGCCCGGGTTGAACTGGTCAGTGCACCGACCCGGGATGATATTCGGGTTTTCTCCCACGAGCATGTTGAATATTATATGTACTCTTTGCGTGTACGCTTCAATTTGCAAGCACGAGAACACGCCCTTAAAGTTTACCGGGTCAAAGTCCGCGTGGAACGGGTTCTCGGTCGGGTCTGACGCGGATCTGATAGCAGAACAGCACATATGGACCGCGGTGGATCCAAATGCCAAAAACGAGGCATTTAATTGTAGCAATGGGGATGTGTTCAAGTGGAAGCACTTGTGGAGGGTTTTGGCGGAGCGGTTTGGATTGGAGTACGAAGAATTTGACGAGGGAGAGGCGGTGGTGAGTCTGGCGGAGCGGATGAAGGATAAGGGTCCTGTGTGGGGCGAGATTGTGAGAGAGAATGGGCTAGTGGAGACCAAGTTGGAGGAGGTGGGGGTGTGGTGGTTTGCTGATGTTGTGCTTGGGTTGGAGGGTGGTCTGGTGGATAGCATGAATAAGAGCAAGGAGTATGGGTTTGGGGGGTTTAGGGACTCCAAGAAGTCATTCGGCCATTGGATTGACAAAGTGAAGGCCCACAAGATTGTTCCTTGAACAAAGAATGACGTGGGATGTTTTCCTTCTTCTTCTTCTTGTAATTAGAGGATTGGGGCAAAAGCACCGCGGTTGCAACTTCGAAAACGGTGTCATTTTGGAGTTTTAGAGGACAAAAAAAATCACAACTAAAACAACGTCGCTTTGGGGTTTAGGAAACGTCATTTTGTCTCGCTGTAACTTTGCGGTTGCCTTAACCCCGGATCCATAGTTAGAAGTGATGGGTCATTTGTTTCAAAATAATAAGAGCATACCATGTCACATCAATGTAGATGAAAGGTTTGCTTCCTTAGTTGTAATATCAATCAGTGGTTATTCTGTTTTGCACTGGTACTAAATAGTACAGACCACAGTGGTTACTACTATAGAGCATCCCAAACCAAGATTTTAAAAGGTGTAACTAACCTCGTGTACATAATTATCAGAATTGAATCGGACATTAAACCGGTTAAAGTATTGATTCACTGGTTCAACTACGGTTCAACCAGTCTTATAATTAATAAATAATAAAAATATATTTTTATTATAAATAATAATAAAAAATACCCATTTAACTATTATGTAGGTGTTTGAAAGTTGATTATAGAAAACATATTTAAAAGTATCAAAATATTACATGAAATATTACTATTAGTAACTCAATACATATTAAACAAATTGTAATAATTCAGGTGAATTATGTGAAAAAATTAAAAATAGTGAATATGAGAAAATTATAGTTTTCACGTGCTCTCAAAAAAAAATTGGTCAAATGGGTTTAAATTATATATCTATTGTGAGCAATAATAATAGTAAAAATAATCATAGTAAAAAAATATTAAAAAATTAAAAAATAAAAATTAAAAATTCGAATTCAAAGTTCCTAGACCAAACTGCAAAACTTAAAAAAATTGATTTGTTTGTTAAAAAACCTATCGATTTTTCGGTTAAAAAATCGGCCGGTTCGATAAAATACCGGCCGGCTCAACCCAGCTCGCTTGCATTTCTGGTAAAATATATTTATCGGACCGATTTAGTATCCGATTCCCGATTAAACCGGTCGATACGGTACGATTCTGATAACTATGCCTCTATGCCATATCTTTTCATATCCATTCAAACTTCTCTGGTCAAATTCATCATTTGAATTCTATCGAACTGATGATTCGAATAATTCATCTTGTTTAGACAAATTGAAAAAGTTAAAAAAATTAATCAAATAGTGAAAAAACTTCATAAAAGATGAAAAAATTTAAACCCGAAAAAGCTAAAAAAAAAATTAAAAAAAAAAACTCTAAGTCAAACGGGACCTAAAATGCCTAACTAGTGGTGGTTAATTTCATCAATATTATTAAAATAGCGCATGCCATGCACGCTAACTTGCCTTTATTCATCACAACTCACAAGCATACAAAAACGTGATCTGTGCTGATAAGAAGTGAAGTGGGCCCCGATGCTTTTCTCAATACAATAATTCACGCACGCGATCCATGCTAGGGTTTCATTTACTTAATTAATTAATTTTGCTCTTAATTAAAGAAATAAAAAAACACTGAAATCCATGTTAGGCCCTAATTTTGGATTAGATTGGATTTTAGTGGGGTTTTTTGTTAAAGAATATTATTTATTTTTTATTTTTTTTTCTAACCGAAAGATAATGAATTTTGAATAAGAAATTAAAATAAATCACTAAAAATTAAAAAAAAAATCTAATTTATTCCAAAAAAAATTAAGTACAACATGCATATCATTAGTTCGAGGCTGGTGGGTTCCACACCATCGTAGAAATGATAATTTGTGATGATCATTGATTTTTTTTTTCTTGCATCGCATTCTATTTTTTATTTTTATTAGGGCAAATTTACACAAATACTCACTTTTACTTAATGTTTTCACTACATAGAAGGATATTTATGTAAATTCACCTTAATAAAGGCAAAAAAAATTGTAATATGAGAAAATAAGTGTGTAAAAATCGCTAGACTTTATGATATGCTTTATTTGATTTCTCTAAACTTATTCTTATATAGAAACAAAAAATGCTAACCACCTTAATAAGCCACAATTAATAGCCAAAGAATATATTGATAAATCATAAAACATGTGAAAAAAATATAAATATCTATATCAAATATATATTAACCACCGTCTAATAAACGATGATTAGCATAAATAGCAGAGCTAGTTACATTGACAATTAGGCTTTTGTCTTGTGTTTAAATACCACCTTAGAACAAGAGTCTTTGATCACAAGTTTTGCCACTTCTCTCTCTCTCTCTCTCTCTCTGCTTTATACTTTCCTTTTCTGTTACCCACACCAGTCCAACACAATGAACGGGCATTTGGATAGGTCTGTTGGTGTTGCAAAGGTACATTAATTCGTTGTTCCCGCTCTTTGTTTAGTTTAGAAATGAAGCAAAAAACGTTGTTAAATTTGTGATCAAATACGCGTTCGTACGTATTTCTTACGAATTAATTCATGCAAAAATTCTTTGATTTTTCAGGAGGAATTTAACGGAGATGTAGATTCGAAAATTTACAATAGCGTTGCCCTAGTCGTGGGTGTGACGGGCATTGTTGGCAACAGTTTGGCTGAAGTCCTTCCATTGTCTACCACGCCTGGCGGTCCTTGGAAAGTCTACGGGGTTGCACGTCGCCCACGCCCGGCCTGGAATGGCAGCCATCCTCTCAAGTACATCCAATGTGACATCTCCAACGTTGAAGATGCAATGACCAAATTGTCCCCTCTCGCGGACATCACTCACATCTTCTACGTGAGTTGGATGGGCTCCGAGGAGTGTGAGATCAACGGAGCCATGTTACGCAATGTCCTCAAAGCAGTCATTCCAAATTCCCCTGATCTCCGTCACATTTGCCTCCAGACTGGCATCAAACACTACTTTGGGCTCTTCGAAGCATACGGTACAATCCAAAAGCATGAATCCCCATTTGTGGAAGATGTGCCGAGGCTAAAAACCAAGAATTTTTACTATAATCTTGAAGACATCCTCTTCGAAGAAGCGGAAAAGAAAGAGGGCTTGACGTGGTCAATCCATCGCCCCTCTCTAGTGTTCGGCTTTTCGCCTTACAGCCTAATGAACGTAATTGGCGCACTCTGTGTCTACGCTGCAATATGCAAGCACGAGAAAAAACCGTTGACATACACCGGGACAAAAGGCTCTTGGGATTGCTATGCGGATGCGGCCGATGCAGAGTTGATAGCAGAGCACCAGATATGGGCAGCGGTGGATCCAAACGCGAAAAACGGAGAGTTCAATTGCACGAACGGGGATGCTTTCAAGTGGAAGCAAATGTGGGAATTGCTGGCAAAAGAATTCGAGTTGGAACTCGTGGGGTACCAAGAGGGTCAAGAACAGGTGAGCCTGGAGGAGATGATGAAGGGCAAGGGGGCGGTGTGGGACGAGATTGTGAAACAGAACGGGTTGGTCCCGACCAAGTTGGAGGAGGTGGCGCCTTGGTGGTTCGCGGATATCGTGTTCTGTTCGGAGGATTTGTTGAGCAGCATGAACAAGAACAAAGAGCACGGGTTCTTGGGGTTCAGAGACTCCAAGAAATCATTTGTTTCTTGGATTGCCAAGATGAAGGCTAACAAGATTGTTCCTTGAAATAGGAGAAATTGCTGGATTTGGTAGTGGTGTTTGGTGTGGAATCTTAGGGTTTGCTCCAAATAAGAGTAGAAAAAAGAGAGGGCATGAGGGATGGATTGATTTGAGCTTTGTCATTTCCTGCAACTGCATGTACATATGAGATTATAATCCTTCAATAACATTGTTTCAGTTGTTTGAGAGTTGTTAATTTTCAAGAATAAATTGAAAAATGGCAAGGCCCTTCCCCTCTATTGCAATAACAATCTGCCATATAGATGGTGTGACAAATATTACTTAAAATATATATATATACAGTTTTGCTCTATATGGTTTTGGTAATTACAACATGGACCAAAGTTTTTGGTAAAATTACAGTTTGAACTCAGATCTTTATTGTAACTTCAGATTGACATATGATTTTCAAAAATTATAGATTTACCTAGGTTTTTAAAAATTACAGAGTGTTACCAGATTTTTAGGGTATTATACATTTTGAGCCCCGATTTTGGAAAATTATAGATTTTTCCTTTTATAGCTTTACCCTTATTTTTAAGATTTACAATTTGAGCCTATGGTTAGCTATGCGCGGCTTGACCTTGATCAGTTGATGTTGAGTTGAGAGGCTACGGCCTTAGGCAGTCGTGCACGGATGGCACTTGTTGAATAAAGCAGTTGAGGCTTCTGTTCAAGTTGAACTGCAAGGCAATTTGAGGCCTTTGTTCCTGTTAAACCGGCTGGAGGTTTTCCTCAACCGATTAAGGATGGCAGAAGAGTATTATGTTTGACTTGAATCGGTTAGAGGTTTTTCTCAACCGGTTGGGAGTTGCCCCGTGCATACCGTTTATGTTTCGATGGTCGATCACCACTAAGGGCGTTGCCCTCAGAACCCACCTAGGGGTGCTTCCCCTAGGAACCCTACTAGAGGCAAGACCCCCTAGAACCCCAACCAAGTGGTTCACTCCCTGGACCTATGGGGTACACTAGTGTAGCGGGTGTTAGACCGTTTGTGATAATTATGTTTAGATTGTTTATCTATTCTTGTGAAAACAGATGAAGTAAACATGGTAGGTTCAAACCCACAATAATGGTGGATAGACACAGGGGCTAGACGACATGTCTGTTGCGACAGACAAATGTCCACTACTTTCGAGCTGATTGCTAATCGTGATAAGGTTTAAATGGGGAATTCAGTCGCCTCAGAGTTGTCGAGTAAGACAAGGTGACCCTGAAGATTACTTCAGGAAAAGAGTTGACTCTGAACAATGTGTTGTTCGTTCTCGAAATTCAAAAGAATCTGGTGTCTTGTTTTCTGTTGAGCAAATACGATGTATGATTTTTGAGGCAGATATGGTCACTTTATCTAAACCTTAAATATATGTAAGGAAATGTTATATGACTGATGGTCTTTTCAAGATGAATATAATGGCCGTAATTCCTACTATTAATAAAAAAGAATTCAATGTTATTTATGTGCTTGAATCTTTCATTTTGTGGCATGGTAGACTAGGACATGTTGATTATGATTTTATGCGTAGACTAACTAACTTGGATCATATTTTAGCTTTTCATATTGAAAAATATCACAAGTGTGAGACTTGTGTTAAGGCAAGTTAGCTCGATCTTCGTTTTATTCGGTTGAAAGAATTACCGAACTATTGTAATTAATCCACACTGATATGTGTGATTTGAAATATGTTCAAACACCCAATTAAAATAAGTATTTTATTACTTTTATCGATGATTTTATGAAATATTGTTGTGTATACTTGATAAAGAGCAAGGATGAAGCTTTGGACAAATTCATTCTTTATAAGAAAGAGATAGAGAATCAACTTAGCGAAAAGATTAAGGATGTGAGAAGTGATCGAGATGATGAATATGAATTACCGTTTAGTGGATACTATGGAGAACATGAGATTATCTACCAAATCACTACACCTTACTCACCCCAGCAGAATGGAATTTCTGAACGAAAGAATTGTACCTTAAATGATATGAAGAATTCTATGTTCGTAAGTTCTAAGTTGTGTCAAAACACGTGGGGTGAAGCGATTTTTACTGCTAATTATATCTTGAATATAATGCCTTAGAAGAAGTTGGATAAAATCCTCTATGAGTTGTTTAAGGGTAGAAGATCTACCTATTACTACTTACAGACGTAGGGATATCTTGCGAAGGTGGTAGTACCTCCTCCTCAAAAGGAAAGATAGGTTCAAAAATCGTTGATTATGTGCTCATCGGTTA
>BRYF01000021.1:4245000-4247500 GCA_030159135.1 Actinidia polygama
CAATGAGGATCCGTTTCCCTTTGGGCAAGCTTTTTTGGGGTTTAATAGTTGATTTGGTTTTCGAGTTTTTTTATTTTTAGTCAATTATTTTCACCGTTTGGTCAAAATTTTAAACTTTTTTCCATTACAAAATAAATTTAAAAATATAAAACTTCTATCTAATTTTAAAAAAATATTAAAGACAAAAAAATACTTGAAAAAATCACGTAAAAATAATTTATATTTTTCTTTAGTTAATTTTTTTTTTAAATTATGTGAAAAGTTTTAGATTTCTTTCGTCAAGATGAACCAAAAAGGATAAAATATTGATCACACTGTAAAAAATTTTATTAATGACGAAAAAAACTCAAAAATCGGAGCAGTTATATGAACGCAAGAAAAAATAGTTCAAACGCAATTTTAATAGTAAATATCCGAACACACTTATTAACTTTAAAATGATATTTTGGGCCTCTATTTTGAAGACTCGGGTTGGAATTCTTCTAAGAGCAACTCAAACCATACTCAATATCTCCATTTTGGAGACCAAAACTTCATCAACCAAAGCTCCATTTCGATTTCTACAATGGAGATCTCAAGTTGAGTCTCCAGATATAGAAACGCACCCAATAACTCGAGACCTAATCTCCATATTTATTTTCCACAAAAAAAATTGTATAATTTTCATATTATAAATATACAGGTATTAGAAATTATTACTCAAATATGAGAATATAATAGAAATTATGAGGAATTCTAGTTGCAAATGGAATGAGTAAACTAATATATATTTACCACAAAATATGATAGATTGCTATAAGAGATGGTAACGGATTGTGAGTGTTATCATAAATAATGAGATAATTATTATTTAACGTGACACCACCACCAAACCAAACATTCTATTGAAGGATATATAAGTAAATTAATATTATAGTATAATATATTTATATTTAGTCGTAGGTAGCATTAAAATGAATGGTGAGTGATATTATCATAAATTACAAAACAATTATCACTTAATGTGACCTCTTCTGCCACCTCCATTCCCACAAAACTTCGTATTGAATGGTAAGTAGAGTAATAATACCCTAGACTAAATTGTAGACAAAAAGTCCAATTAGAATCGTCACCTAGTTATAAATTTTAAAAAATTATATTATATACTCACTCCGTAGATCAGTAGATGTAGACAGACACATGCTTTTCATTCATCTATCAAAAGAAAGTTAGCCCAAAGTGAATTCAGAATGCTTACGGAATTCAGAATGATTCTATGACTTTTGGCCGATTTTTTTTTTTTATATATAGATTTTTTAGTTGTGTTGATTTTTAAATTTTTCCTTTTCAGTGTTTGATCAAAATTTTTACTTTTTGATTGCTTTTGACAATCGAAATCTGAGAATTTTTTTTTTTTTTTTGAATCTTGAAAAAAATTTTCCGAAAAACCCCAAAAAAACTAATTTATCAAGTAAAAATAAATTTTTGAATCTTTCGTGAACTTTTTTTCAAATTAAATGAACTTTTATTTTCATTTTCAAAATTCTATCATCAGGAAGAATTAGAAAAATATCAATTTATGAATAAACGGTTACATTTCATCTAAATATTAATTTAACGGCCTTAAATAAACTTGTCCATTTTAAGGTATTGATACCTTAGACCAACCTTAAGGTACCTAGAAAAACTTTTATGCAAAGACTTTTATGCACCCATTCATTCTCTCTCTCTCTTTCTCAGTTTTATTTTTTATTTTTCAGTTTTTTGTATTTTTTTTAGTTTTGTTAAAAAAAATTTATTTTGTTTGTTTTTTTCATTAGTTTTGTTTTCTTTTTCTTTTTTTTTTATCATTTTTTATGAAATTTATTTTTTTCTTTATCTGTTTTAATTTTTTTGATAAATATTTTTTTATTATATATTTTTATTTGTTTTTAGTTTTTTTTTATCATTTTTTGTATGAAATTCTTTTCTTTTCTTTTCTTTCATTTTTTTTTAGATAAATAATTTTAAAAATATGGTAGTCATTATTTATAAAAGAAAAATAAAACTGATAAAGAAAAGAAATAAATTTTATAAAAAATAATAATAAAATAAAAAAGACACAAAACTAATGAAAAAGAATAAACAAAACTAAAACAAATAAATATACAAAACTGAAAAAAAATAATGAAAAAAATAAACAAAACTAAAATAAAATACAAAAAATTGGGGGAAAAAAAAGTGAAGAGAAGGCAGCACTGGTGGAGAGAGAGGGGGGTAATGGGGGAGACAGGGGTGGGGCCAGGGGGAGATTTGTCAGGGGAGGGGGAAAAGAAATTTACCTAGAAAAATCCATAATAAGTAAAAAAAGCAGTGAATCAAATTAATCCGACGATTGATGCAGTTTAGTCAAGGTGATTTTGTATATAGTTGACTTGATAGGTCCTCCTTGTTTTTATCCTGATGCTGATAGGAGGGTATTAAAAGACATACCTGGACAGACTTTCTGGCCACAGATTTGGGACACAGCTTAAATAGTTCA
>BRYF01000021.1:4277500-4282500 GCA_030159135.1 Actinidia polygama
TTTCATTAGTTTTTTTTCTTTAGTTTTTTTATTAGTTTTTTAATTTTTTTATCAGTTTTGTTTTATTTTGTTTTTTTAGTGTTTGCTTATTAATTGTTAATTTAAAAAAAGACCCATTCAAATGCACCAGAGAGGTATTGGAGGGACTCTATGCCTTTGGAAATTGTCATTGCATCAAGGTACAACCTGGTATTGCATACATTTGGTGAGAATGTTGGTAGTTATTTTACTCACTTGCCATTAAGAACTCCTCCAGTTCCAAACCAGGAGCGTTGAGAAATAGCTATTGTCCATGTTGGCAATCATTTTGTGCAACTCTTCTTACACCCTCATTATTCTGTACCATCATTTCAATGTGGTGGTGGCAACATTCAGCGTACGAAGCTAAAGGATGGATTGCTCGTTATGAGACACGTGTTCATTTATGGTACGAAGTAATAGGTGCATCACCAAGCGCCGGGAGCAAAATTTGAAGGCAATATTGATTAAAATTTGTATTTTTATGTATTTTTATATATCTCTTTTTTGTGTATTAATACATGTATTTTTTTTGGAAATTGGGCCAATTTTTATTTTATTTTAGTACACTTTTTAAAACGTTTAGTACCAAAAAATATATTTGTTAGTATTTTTATTATTTTAATATATATTTTTTATTTTGATTCATATTTTTAAATTTTTTATAAATAATGACTCATAAAATCTACAACTAAAAATAAATAAAATTATAATATATAATAAAAAAATATTTAATCAAAAAAAATAAAACTTTTAAAGAAAAAAATAATCATAAAAAAAAACTTATAAAAAAAAACTAAAAAAGCGCCGGGGGAGGGGGGCTGGGGAAAAGGACAAAGAAGGAAGGGAGGGAGGGATACAAGGGTAAATTTGGGAGTGGGGCCCGCGAGAGAGTGTCTGACGCGAGAGGAGGAAAAGCAGCTCTCCAATAATATTCACCAACCTCACTAAATTAAATAACTACGTCAGAATTCTAATTATATTCTGCTAAAATATTATTTTATTACTATTTATTCGTTTGATTCTACAAAGTTTTTTTAAATTATACATTTAAAACGGCCGTATCATTATAACGATGATATTTTTTAAATGATATATATTTTTTAAATGATCATATTTTTAAAACAGTGATATTATTCAAGTGGTGGTATTTTTTAAAAGTTTTTTTTTCAACCAGTATATTTTTAGGCAGTCAAGTTTTATGTAGCCTCTCATAAAGAGGTTATGTGGCACTTACTTGAACGGTACTATATGTATAGAAATGCCAAGTTTAGAAAATTAATTGATATAATTAAAAATAATCTGATATAAAAAAATATTTCAATTAAAGTGTAAGGATGCAAACAGTGGCGGACCCGGGCAGGGCTTGAGCCCCTGACTTTGAAGAAATTATAAATTTTGTTTTAGGATTTTTTTTTTACACTTTGCCCCCCTCCCTTAATTTTTTTTAACACTTTACCCCATCTGGACAAAAAACTTGGTTCCGACCCTGAATACAAAATATATCACCTTTTAAATAGCTTGTGAAGAGTTTCTAGTCATTTTTTGACTAAGAACTGTAACAAAGTTAAAATTCTAGGAAATATTAACAGAAGCTCAGTGAGTTTTGTTTAAGGTATGAGAATGTATAAAAAGTGTATAGAAAAGTGTAAAAAAATATATAGAAATATGTGAAAGTGTATTGAAAAATGTAAAAAGTGAATCGAAAATCAAATTTTTTTATCATTTTGTGCTTCTTATTGGAAGCCCAGTGGACTTCCAATAACAGAACTCAAAATTCTATGCTACTTTTGCTAGGTTCATGTGAACTAATTTTCGAGTTTTATTGGCTAAATTAGCCTAAAATGGGTTTTAGACACTTGATGTGAATGCTATTATGTAGATTAGCCTCTTTCAATTCTCAGGCATCGTTTGATAATAAATTTTGAGAGTGAAATTTAATTATTAATTCTGTGAAGGTTATTTTAACTATAATTAAATTATGGCATAATAGTTCATTTTAACTGTTAATCCTCCAAAATAAAAGATTAAGAATCTCATTGGGATGATATATATTACTAATCAAATCATATGAGACTATTAATCCAAAACGATTGGAATTAAATTATTAATCTAATTAAAATGAAATCTTTTTATCAAACATGGTATAAATCTTAAAGCACTGTTTTGCATGATAGATTTGTGGATAGGAAAATAAGATAATTAGAATAAAGTGAACCCAGGCTTGGTACGTGTGGTCAATGGGAGTCACTTGACTACCAAGGGTCCCGTCTATCAGTATACTGTCAATTCCCGCAATGGGTGTTTTTTGCTTGTGACGTTGAAATTGGTTTCTCAAATTAATTGGTTCATAGGCCGTATATCGAATTAAAAAAAAATCTTTGGTTTGTGATTTCTTATTCCTTCTTTAAATCGTCTTCAAATTCACGACAAAAGCACAACTTTAGGCAATATAGTTTTTTTTTTCAGTTTCTTGGTTTTCAAGGTTTTTTTTATTTAGTTAAATTTTTTCGCTATTTGATCAAAATTTTATATTTTTTTTATTTTTCTTGATGAAAATTTTTAATTTTTTTGTCTAATCTAAGAAAAAAATCACTAAAAACAAAAAAAATATTTTATATTTTTTGGGGGATAAAAAATGCTTTTTCGTCTTTATTGATTTTTTTTAAATTAAATTATTTTTTTAATATTTTTCGAATTCCACTCATCAACAGGAATTAGAAAAATATTAAATTTTGATCAAAATACAAAAAAAAAATCACTAAAAATAAAAAACTCAAAAACCATAAAAATAAAAAAAACAATAGTGCAAAGTACTAAAGAGTAAGGATAACAATTCCGCCCAAATACGATATGGATCCGTCTGGATATGCCATTTGCGTATATCCGGTAGGGTATGGGTAGGTTATGTTTTGATTACCTCTATATTCGAATACCCGGTTCCGATCCGAACTCGATATATATATAATAAAAATAGTTAAGATGATAAAGAATGTGATACATGCACTTAGTTGAATAAGTATTTTTTACAAAAATATGTAATATATGAACTAAATTGAGAATAATTTATAATATGTGATGTATTTAAAAAAAATATGTTAAATATGTTAGAATTTGATATATGAACATGTTAGATTTTGTATTTTGATGATTGAAATTAATTTTTTTATTTTTTTAATATTCAGGTATTGAGTATACCCGAAATACTCGATACCCAATTGAATTTGTGTTTGGTAGAAAATACTAATATCCATCCGATAATGAGTATATGTATAAAAATGAAAGTAAATTTCGAAAATAGATATAAAAAGGAGTTCCCAACCCATACGCCATACCCGAACCCATTGTCATCCTACAAAGTACCTAAGCCTTAGGCTCCGTTTGGTAATGCTTAAAAATTAATTTTTTTTTAAGCTTGTTAATTTTTTTTTCTGGTTTTACTTTAGCTAAAACTAAACAAAAAATAAAAAGCAAAAAGCAAAAAAAACAATTCTGACTGTTTTTTTTCTTCTTATAAACTTAAAAAAAAAACATCCAAAAAGCAAAAAAAAAAAGAAATGATTCCAAATGAGCCTTAGTCCTTTTTTTGGTGTTCACATCGGGAGTCCCACATTTGAATTTTGGAATTTTGAAGGGATTCCAAAAGGAGAAAGGAAAGCAAAAGGATAAGAAAGAGAAATTAGTTCATAAAATGTTTATTTCGTTTTTTTCCCTTCATAAATCAAAAGGACAAAGCTTCTCCAATAGTAAAATTGGAAAGTTGTGGGTCAACTATAAGCCTACACCAACCATATGAACTGCTCATATTTTAGAACTCATTGAGATGATCAAGACAACGATAGCTACATAATCGGATCATCATTCAATCTTTTTTATATAAATGCGGTTCGATCGTGTGAATATCGATCTCCGAACAACCTGATTTTTTTACACATGTGATTTTCTTAGCATGCCTTACCATACGAATCATTCAGATAACCAAAATGGGTCCAGGAGGTTAGATCTGCAATTCGCCAACTTTACTCTAAAATTCACAACCTAAAACTTTAAAAGAAGCCTGATCCAATCTAAAATCCAAACAAAGTCTAATAAGGGAAATTATGGAAGTTGATTGATTTTTTTGTTTTGTTTAGTTTATTAGTAAGAAGATTTAGGCTGGTTGATGGGGGTTTGAAACCATCACATGATGCAAGGATCTTAAAGTGCTTTTGGGCAACTACTCACTTGTATCTGTTGATTGAATTTGGTGTGACAACTTCAAAAAGTTTTGTCTATAGATATCTATGGTGTTGCGCATTGATGCAATCACAACCATATAGATTACTAGTACCCACATTGGCCATTCTCTTAATCGCAAATCATCTGTGACAATTGTGGCAAATTAATCATATGTTTAATCACATCATATGTTTGAATTATCATGTGTTCATATGCAAATCACATCAATCCAACCACTAATGTGCTTATTGGGGTAATTGCACCATGATGCTAATATCACTTGGGCCCACCTCAGGTTTAATTCTATCATTGGAACTTTTTTAGTAATGCTATGGGTATCCCAATATTGCACCCCAAATGCACACCTGGGTGAGGTGGTGCATTTGGATTGGCTGGGTGTGGGGTCCACCCAGTCATGTCAGCCAAACCAAATGCACCACCTCACCCAGGTGTGCATTTGGAGTGCAATATTGTGTTCCCATATCATTTTCCGAACTTTTTATATTGTTGTGCTAGAAAACAATATAAAAAGTTTGACTTTGTGTTTATCGATGTTTGATCATTTGGCGAAAGTTTGATTTTGTTTGGCTTAATTTTTAAATAATTTTATAAATTGCTTTGGTTTATGATTTTTTTCAGTAACAAACTTTTTTTTTTATCGTTTTGATAATTTTTTTGTACCTTTTCATTTTCTCTTTATAAAAGGATCTGAAAATGTAGATTTTGTTTTTCAATTTAGGAAAAAAAATCTACGGGAAAAATAT
>BRYF01000021.1:4287500-4295000 GCA_030159135.1 Actinidia polygama
AAGGGTCCGTCGGAACTCAAAAGTGAGGCGTAAATATACATACGAGAGAGAGAGAGTCACACCTGGATTGGGGCGTTTGAGGATGTGGTGACACGTGCGGAGATAGTAACGAATCCCATAAGAGAGAGCACGTGCAATGGGTCGCTCTTTAAACGCGTGCATGGAAAGTTCGCTATTCGACGGAGCTTTTTTTAAAGTTGGACTTTTGTCCTTTTGTTGTTTTCTTGTTTAGATAATTAAGCATATTTTTTAGGGGGCGATTTAATTAGAGAAAAATTATTTTAAATTTATATAAATAACATAATAAAATTTTATATTTTAAATTTCAAACACTCAAAAAAATCTTTTCTACATAGAGTTTTCCTTCCACAATAACAGAAAATATCTCTAAAATGTTACTTATGCTGAATGTTGTTGGAGTTGTTGCTAATTGCCAATTTTGAGAGGAATGTAAATAAGAGTGAGAAGAGTGGATAGAGAGATGATGAAAATCGAGCAATAAAAGTGTGTGTGTGTATATATATATATATATATATATGATTTTTTCTCTCTAAAATAAAGAATATATTTGATATAAAAAATATAGAATGAGTCGTATAAGTGTCATGTAATCCAGTTTAAACGAATTTTTGGACGAAAGACCATACGGTCAGGTTTAAACAAATTTTTGGTCGAAAGACTAATGAAATGGATGAAATTGATAGCTTCATATAGTTAAATTGTATAAATGAGCTCTTTTTTAAATAAGATAATTAAAGCGATAAAAACAATACTTTTAGCTGGGCCTAGTCCTGTGATTTTTAGATTTTGAGTGGTCCGACTTGACCCGAATTTCACAAGTAGCCCGGTGAGCAACGCTAGAAGCCCGTCAAAACTCAAAAGTTTCGGGTCAGGCTCCCTTTTTTCATACCCCATCCATGCCAAATTCTGCGTATTAACAAGTTTAAGGGATGGAATTCCCCCGCATAATAGACCAAACATCTACACCAAATCTTCCCAATTTTTCCTCACATTATTTTTATTATATTCTATTTTTTTATTTTTTTTCTTTATCTTATTTTAAAATATTTTTTTTATTTGATTTGATTTATTTTTAGAAAGGATGATGTGACATAATAAGGGAGATGATAAAATGTCCGGAGAGGGGTGAGGTTATGAGTGTAAAAATTATAACTTTACAAGTGCTACATTAAATCATTCACACTCGGCTCACTAAATTTAAAAAAATTATAACTCAAAAATTACTTCATCTATTTTAATTAATCGTTTTTTTAAAGCAATCTCTCCGTCAACCTCTCCAATGGATGACTTCGTAAAAAGTATAGATGGAGTTCTCGAAGGTGTTCATGTTTGACAAGGGAGTTGTAACCCTTTTTCCGATAACTTTCTTTTTTCTTTTCATTTTGATATTAATTATCTAAAAAACCACTTTTATATTTTAATTGATTATTGAGGGGTGTGGATGCTAGAGATGAAGAGAAGAAAATCGATATATACATGCAATGGCGTATTAGTAGTTGGTGGTGGTTTTCGATGGCCGCTAGTTACTAGAGTGAATTGCAATTATAGGAACAGTGAGAAAATGCCATCAGAGCTATCCCGCGACGACTCTCCGATGATCAAATTAGATGATTGGAGAAAACAAGTGTATGTAGAGAGAGTTTAAAGCTTAGAGCAGAAGAAACTGCATACTTTGAGAGAATAAGGTCTGACCTTATATAGCACATTCGGTTTGTTTCGAGACACGTTAACTGCTATGTCAGTGAATAGGCGTTTAACTGAGCCATGCCTCAAAAGTAGGACTAGTAGCAGGTTTGTCATATCGCTGACGTCTCGATCCAAGCGTGTGTTTTGTTAGATAAAACCTCGTCGTGCAAGTCACTTTTTGTCCACTGATGTACCTTAGGATCACTGCCGACCGTTGTGTCTCTACCAAGCTCCAGAGCAGTGACCCTGCTGAGTTTCTTATAAAGCAACAGCCCAATAACGGTGCTTGCCCTCGCTCAAGCTTTCAATTATGAATTTTTTATTATACATCCAATATATTGCTTTGGACTTTGATTTCATTTTCTTATAAATATCTTATTCGATCTTATGTCATGCCGCCTAAAATTGTTTCCCGTAATATTTTTGGAATAAAAAGTAGTTGGCACAACGTGAAGGTCTAACTACGACTTCATCTTTGTTCGGGGGTCCATTTCACAAATTAATTACAACTACTATCTAATGAAAAGGAGTCATTACTAGCCAATTGGAATTAAAAAGGGATTAAAAACGGTAGAATGTCTTAACTAAGGACAATTATTAGATTAGAATAAGGGACCATTCAAGTATTATTTTCTTTGTATGGATTTCTTTTTCTATGGACACTAGGACGACCACAACAACAAGCAGTCGAAGTTTTTTTATTTATTGATTTCCCATGCAATCGAAAGGTAGTTGAAAATAATTAATATTTTACCTAGAAAAATATTTAGAATTTGAAATAGGTTAAATTCCATCATTGGTTCCTCTAGTCAATTGATTCTTTCCGAATTGTTAACGACGATTGATCTAGGGACTACATTTGAACCAAATTAAAATTTCAGGGTCTTAATTGTTCAAATTAAAAATAAAAAGAACAAAGTAAGAATTTTGTCAAACTAGAGGGACCAATAGTGAAATTCACCCTTTGAAATTTATTGATGGAAATACAAAAATAAAATAAAATTAGAGTTAATAAGCGAACTAAACCGAAAGGCGACACAAGATTTTACATATAATTATTGGTTTGGTTATTGGTTCTACATTTATTTATTTATTGGTATTTTCACCAACCAAATGTAGGAAGCAGATTCATTCTGAGTGTAAATCACGTGACATTAATTTTGAATCTAAACCATACATCTCTCATTATAGTTAAAATGCTATGTAACTTTTTTTTAATATCTGACATTTATGAGAATAATTTCAAATAAAACAAAGAAATAATATTCCCAATCATTTACCTCTTGGACTCGAAGAAAAGACACTCATTGAACACAACACTCATCTCATAATGGGCCGGAACCATAGTGAAATCCACAGCTTGGAACCCATCGATTACAAGACTCACATCATGCAAGACTTGAAAATCTTGAGAAAAGATGGTTTAAAGTTAGTGTTGGGAAGATATGCATGTAGCACGACTGCATCCGTTTAAGATGGTTGAAGGTGGAGGTGTTAAACGGACCGGTAGGTACGAGCACGACATGTTAAAATTTTAGTAAAATATGGGCACTGTGATGGGCCAGGCCTAGCCATTATTTTTAGGCACGAAGCACGACACGGTAAAGTACGACACGACATGTTAAGATTTTGGCAAAATACGAGCACTGTTATGGCCAGGCCTAGCCACTATTTTTAGGCACGGAGCATGACACGGCAAGGTAGGACACGACATGTTAAAATTTTGGCAAAATACGAGCACTGTAATGGGCCTGGCCTAGCCAGTATTTTTAGACACGAAGCACGACACAACAATGTATGACACGGCAATGTACGATAAGACATGTTTATATGATCAAATCTTAAATAATTTAGATTTTTGATCTATTAATTTATTAAAAAATATAATAACACGACATGACATGAGATGCGAATAGAGGACCAATGAACCATGCTTGATTTAAATTTTTATTAAATGGGCACTTGAACACGATAAGGAGCACAATATACACAAAAACAAATGGGGTCAGCCTGACCTGTATGACGACTCTAGTTTATTGCTTGAACTGCCCTTTATTGTTTTGTTCCTTTCGCGTACGGGGCAAAATTTAATGTAACAACTAACAAGATAGAGTTGCATAAACTACCGTATACCAAAATAAAGTATGTAAGTCTACAATACACACCACAAATTCTGCTAGTGGAACTGGGCTGCCAATAAAAAGCATAAAATAATAAAAAAATTTAATTTTTGATACACTTTTTATTATTTTTAATACATTTTTTATATTTTTTTATACATTTTTTATATATTCTCGTACCTTAAACAAATCTCACCAAGCTTCTTTTTACCATTTCCCTCCAAAAAAAAACCAAACTATCAATTGGATTAGAGTAGTGCTATGGGTATCTCAATATTGCACCCCAAATGCACACCTGAGTGAGGTAAAACATTTGAATTGGCTGGGTGTGGGGTTCACCCAGTCATGTCAGCCAATCCAAATATTACACCTCACCTAACTGTGTATTTGAGGTGCAACATTGAGGTACCTATAGCATTTTCCATTGGGTTAAAAGGAAGCAGTAAGGAGAGTCAGAGCAATGATGATGAAAAAGAAATGACGAAGGCAAACGGACAAGCTCATTATGAGTCAATGGCTGCGTGGAAAATAAAAGGCCAATATCCCTACACTTTCCAAATTTAAAAAGTCCCCTACATGAACGTTGTGGTGCTTGGGTTTTTATGTGGAGAAAGAGATCGATTAATGCATAAATTCTCCCACCTCCCCCCACCCCAAAAAAGTACTTCACGTGGTTAAATGGATTAAAAATTTGGTTAAGATAGAAGAATAAGAAAAAGGAAAGAAAAAGTTAATAGATTTAATAGTTTGGATTTTAATTATTTTATTTTACGTGATTTTGAATTACGAATCTGGTAGGATAAAGAAAAAAGAAATGAAAAAGTTTGACAGCATCTATTTGAGGTCAATACAGATGTGAACTGTGCAAATCACAATCTTTTACGGAGAATGCACCCTAACTTGTATTCTGAAAATTTGGTCAAGGTCATTGTTTAGATGACTTGCACAATTAGTTTGTCAATTTCTTTTTAAATTATAAAAGTCCATGGACGCGTAACCATAAGTTTTAAGAGCTATCAGTCGCTCTAATTTAATGGAAAGCTATTTTATGGATAAATTGCCCTTGGCATCAATAATCGGCCGAAAAGTAGCACTAGGCCACTGGAGGTGGTGGTGGGACTAGACAGGGAGTAGTTTTTGTTGTGTGAGGTTCAACAACCTGGTTACGTCTTTGAGTAGTTTAGCAATTTTTGTTTTTCTTACGTCTTTGAGTGGTGCAACAGTTTTTGTTGTGCGAGGTTCAGCAATCTGCTTACGTTTTTGAGTAGTGTAGCAGATTCAATAGACTAGAAAAAGATTTATAGATTACATATATCTCACTCTTTCACCGGTGGTTTGGTGGTGGTAGAAGCACCACCTCCCTCACTCTCTTTCTGTCTCACACTATATTTTTTCCCACTACAGAATACACAGTTATAGGAGCTGTACATATAGGTTAGGAGTTTGAATCCAAAATCAACAAAAAATTTGAATCCAAATCCAATAGTGTTAGGGTCTAACGAGAAATGGAGAAGGGTGTATAAAATACCAGTGCTATTTTTGTTTACAAGGTTTTGATATAAGATTTTGCTGGATTGACTAGTTATGTTAAGAATTGGATATATCACCTTTGACCAAAGTCTCCATTCCTAATAGGATCACAGAGTATGCTTAAATGTTCACTTATTTCTTGAGCAAGGAAGCTGAGCACCCTTTACCCATTAGACATCTATATACATATAGGGATGGCAATTTGACCCGAACCCGACAGGTCCAGTCTTGCCCCGCCCTTAATAAGACGGGTTTGGGGTTTCAATAAACGGGAGCGGGGCAAGTATGGGTAAAAAAATCATAACCCGATTACTAATTGGGGCGGGTTCGGGTTTTATCCCGCCACCCCGAACCCACCCCATTTACCCCGATTAATATATAAAAAGACAAAATTACCCTTATTTTTTAAAAAAATATACCATAATATCCTTACTATATATATATATATATATATATATATATCAATAATATATATATATATATATATATATATATATATATAATTTAAAAAAAATAATCGGGGCAGGGCGGAGGTGGGGGAGGACGAACCCGCCCCGTTGCCATTCCTATATATATATTTTTCCATATTAGGATCATATATGCTAAGAATAGCCATAACATGAATTGACTTTGTGTTTGTGGCATGAGCAAACCATAATTTCTTGCAGGAGCTAAGCCATGACTTTCAACAAGACTGATTAGAGCAATACCGAACCTTACTTGAAAAGTCTCTAATCCTTATGAGCTTATAATTTCATTCCATTTCGACCATAATCAATACTCTTCATTAGGAAAGTACAGGTCATGAACTTGATTTTTTTTAGTTAATCACAATTCCCCGTTTCTGACACACACCCTTCAAATATTATAACACAACTCATTCCACACTCATTTCATCATAAATAAAAAAATATATATACTTATAATTCCCAATCATTTAGTTGCATTGACAAAAAAATTAGATACAAACCTTCCAAAAATTGTAACACAACTCTTGACACACACATTTCATAATAGACGAGTACCATAGCGGAATTCTACTCACAAATTTTAAAAAATGCGTTCAAAGTTGTGTCCGTAAATCGTGCATGTATCATGGTTGCACTGATGGTTGGAGTATAATACTATCCTTAATTTAATGTAACAAGATAGATGCGAGTTGCAATACACTTGACTACAAAATTGGGTCAAATAGTTAGGAGTCAGACCCACGATGATGAAGATTGAACAAGAAATTACGAAGGCAAACGTACAAGCTGATCAATGTGATCAGTCAACGGCAGGCCAATCCTTACACTTTCCAAAATAAATATTTGGTAAAGTTGTCATTTTTTTTTATTTTTTGTGTTTATTTTATATTTATTTATTTTTTTAGATAACAAAAACTAAAAATATGTTTGTGTTCATATTTTTAAAATTATTTAAAAACAAAAATATGGTGGCAGTGGTGGTGAAGACGGAGATCGTGAAGTAGGTGATGGAGGCGATGATGGTGGTGACATCAGTGGTGGTGAGGCGGTGGCGGCAGTGATTTTGTAGTGGAGGTGGAGGTGGCAGTGGTGGCAGCGACGGCAATTTTGTAACAAAATAAAAATTCGTTTTTGTTATTTTCACTATATTCAGAAATAGTGGTAGTAATTTTGCTTTATTTATAATTATAAATAGCAGTATAAATAATTTTTTATTTATATTTATAACAAAAAATAAAATAAAATAAAAATTATAGAGTTATCAAACATCACCATGGTGGTCGGATTTTTATTTGGAGATGAAAGGGATCGATTATGCACACAATATGCATTAAATTCCAAAAAAAGGGTACTTCCTGTGGTTCCCTTCGAAGTATTTTTTTTGAAAAATGGTAACCACCATCCAACGAGCCAAAACTATATTGAAAATGGCGAAAAACATATTAAAAAGTTTAAAAGTGTATTAAAAACTACGAAATATGTATTGAAAATAATTTTTTTTCATTTTGTGTTTCTTAAACACCGCCCAATGTTGTGGCTAGAAATACCCTTTTTTCTTAGAGCATCTCCAATGCACTAGATAAAAAAGTGTGTTAAAATGTACACATAAATAAAAACGGGTCACAATTTTGTGTTCTAAATGCTGATTAATTTTTGTGTGTTAAAAACAAACA
>BRYF01000021.1:4402500-4405000 GCA_030159135.1 Actinidia polygama
TCTTCGATCACGATGGCCATTTTATTGATGTGGCATTTTTAGTTTTAGCAAACATCGTGTGAAATTTTATCTAGGCTTTTGGCATATAAACTATATATTAAAATTGTAGCCTTTTTAACTTCATGGCATCTAGGTGTCATGACCCATATTATAAAGATGTACTGAGTTGACTGCTTCAACATTTTGGAATGAGTCGTGTTCAGATGAGAGTGCGTCCATGGTAATACTACGGGCGCGCCTACGTGGCTCAATGGTATCCATCCATTTGGAAGTGGATGGGACTTAAAAAAAAAATAAAAAAAAAATGGCCCATCTACCCCCAAATGAGTGGATACCATTGAGCCACGTAGACGCGGTCGTAGTATTACCATGGGCGCAGTTTCAGCAGAACACAACTCTTTTGGAATAAGGTTTGACAAGGGAGAGTTGTTCTAATCACAAGGGTGACTCATCTCATGACCCAATGGTCAAACCATGTGGCATTTAAGAGTTTTTTTTTTCTTCAAGCAGGCTTAAAGGGTAGAGCTTAGCCATTGGTTTTAGGCACCATGCAAAATTGACCTTAATTTAATTTTAGATGTAGATGCGTGGAGAAATGCTATGTTAATAATAAATTTTGTACAACAAGTGTACAACATTCGTGAAACGACGTTATTTTTGCCGAATTAATGTAAAATAACGTCGTTTCACGATGTTGTATATTTATTGTACAAAAAATATTGTAACTGTAGCACTGTTGAGATGCGAGTCAGCTAAATGGAACGACGTCGTTTTGTATTGATTCGGCAAAAATGAAATCGTTTCATGATGTTGTATATTTATTGTATAAAAAAATATTGTCTCATGAAAAAATATTGTCGCAGGCAAATGTCCACTGTCTCATGAAAAAAAAAAAAAAAAAACTATAGCCTGATAGGTTTCTGCCTAATAGAACTGGTTCGGAGAGTTCTAGGACAAAAACAGCTTGGGGTAGTCTGGTTTGTGATTGACTGAAACAATGGGCTCAGTCAAATATTGTAAGTGAATAATATTCTCACATATCACTGTCGGCTAAAACAGTTTTGTAAGGTAAATAGTGTTCTCGTTCAACTAGTTTAACCAATTATTTACGAGTGTAGTGTTTGAACAAAATTACACTCGTTTTAACAGGGTATAGACATTTGGAGAATACATATGTAATCAATAGCTAGTGGGTGGGTAGGTTGTGGGCGGAAGGTGTGGGGTAGTGAGGATGATAGAAAATCGAGCGTAAATACTAACGTTGACTGACTAGCGGATGCTGATGTCAAGAGGCTACTAATCGAATATGCGGGACAGAAACAATGAGAATGATCGGACGGAGCCGTTCCGGGATGGTTCTCTGACGGTTAAATTAGTGACTGAAAAAGTAGAGCAAGAGAAGAGTTCTTATCTCTGTTTCTAGAGATAGAGTATAGAGAGAGACATAATTGCGTACCCGTGAGAGATAAATGATCTGCCCTTTTATAGTGCAGCTCGGCGAGTGCGTGGACGCGCCGACTGCCATGTCAGTGAGTAGGCAACTAACTCAATCATGCTTATAAAATATAGGTGGTAGCTAGCTTGTCACATTCTCAACGTTTGGACCCAAGCGTGTGGGTTGCAGAGAAAACTCGTCGTGCATGTTATCCTCTGATCCTAACGTGTCTTGGGAATCTCCGCGTGTTTGCGTACATCAACTGAGCTTCCGTGCGAAAATGCAGACCGAACTTGCTAAGAAGTGACTATCCGGCGGCGACGCTCATCCAAACTTAGCCAGAAGTAAAACATGATATTTTATCCGCCCAGAGAAGGTTCTCTAATCCAAATTTCACCCGATTATATAAAGTATTTCTAAACTTTTACAGTATATTTTCAATCCTATATATATAGCATCGTATAAATATATTAGGCTCACTAGGTTTATTTCAAAAGATCCGTTGTTCACCTTAATTCGTAAGTCAATAACAGGTGTCACAATAGGTGCATATGTATCAACATAAAAATAAGAAAACAGTCGATGCTAATACTAACTGATAACATTAGAATACTTTAAGAAATTCACTGCTAGTCTTGATTTTTCTCACGAAAATGATTGATAAAAAACCTACTCCCCGTTAATTAAACAGGTTAGGCGGATAGAGTACGAGGTTAGCAAGGGGGTTGGAAGGATTCAAGCGGATACTTTTACAGTATTACTGATTAGTAACACTACTTAGGACCTGTTCGTGGTGAGTTTTTTTTTACCTGTTTTGTTTTTCTAGTGTTTTCGCCTTTGATAAAAAAAATTACATTTTAATTAATTTTATACTTTTTCGGTTACTCTTGATGAGATAAGTTCAAAAATATAAAAAAATTATCTAATATGAGATAAAGTTCACTAAAGACGAAAAAATATAAAAGTTTGATTAAACGACAAAAAAAAATACTGAATGACTTGACATATTAGTTCTTCTTTTTGTTTTTAGTGGAATTTTTTACCAAATTCAATAAAAAAAATTAC
>BRYF01000021.1:4427500-4430000 GCA_030159135.1 Actinidia polygama
GGCCCACCAGCGGGACCAAATTTACAGCACTAATTACAGAATAAACAGCCTCAAACACAAGCATGGCTAAAGAATAGTGAATAATTTTTCGTAAATCACACCCAATATCCTTGATTAGGCCACACAACACTTCCACAGCACATGCAAGAAATAATATTAGTCAAATCTCCGCTTCCCACATCCTCTAATTAATCAATTTAAATATGCATTAATCTAAAATAATAAGAAATTAAAAAAGACCATTAGGCAGAGCTACAGAAGAAGACTGTGGAGTGGCATGGACCGCACGCTTCCAACCGCTACGTGTCCGTGTCCGGACCGCTTCAGCCGCAGCATTTGCACGAGGGACGCACCCATTTCCATAAAAAGGAGCCTCAGTTTATTCATCTTCTCGGGGTGGGTCTTTTAAATATTTTAGGAGTTATTTTGAAATTTGATTTTTTTTTATAAAAGATAAAAAAATAACCTGTTTTTTCAAGTGAAACTGCAATTTATTATTTTTAGTGATTTTTTTAAAATTCAATAAAAAAATTTACTATATTTTTAAAGTCCTTTTATTAAGAGTAATTAGAAAAATATAACGTTTTAATAAAATGGTTAAAAAAAAACCCTAAGAAAAATACATAAAAATTAAAATATCACTGTGCTCCTCTGTCAGACTTGTCTGGTGGATGACATTAACAGAATTGGATTTTTGACAATTTTACCCTTATTATTTGGCTGATTCTATATATACGCCCAAGACATTTCTTTCTAGCTCCAATTTCTCTTTACATTTCATCTTCCAAAAAAATACTTTTTATTTTATTTTCTTCACACTCTCATTTAAAAAAGAATGGGTATAAATATACGCATATTAATTTTGAAATATTAATGATATTAAAAATATACACACATATTAATAATTATTTTTATTGTTATGATGATAATAATTTTGTAATATTATAAGGATAAAAAAATATGATTGGTTACACTCGAGAAAATGAGTTCACAAATGGACATATTTTTATTAGTGAGATTTTTCTAAAGATATTTTAGTATCGAGATAAGGCATTAAAAATATAATACGTATTATCAAGATGTAATATATTTTTGACACCTAGAGCTTTCAAAATGCTTCTCGCAAAATATTTCTTTTGCAATACTATATAGTATAGAATCAATTAAGGGATAAAATTTATATAAAAAGATTAATTTTTCTATAAAAAAATCGTTATCTAATAATATTATCGCTATAGAAATAATTTTATCTACTTTTCTAGATCATTTTTGTCGTTTAAGAAGTGTAAATGAAAGGTATATATATAATTATACGTAAGGGTAAAATGGGCAACATAATATAAGTCAACTGATGATTTCAGCAATTTTCGTTAGTGTCTTAGACTGTCAACTAAACTAGAAGGGAAGACAACGTTATTTCAAACAAAGTAGTGGATGCGAGTGTATATATCAGATACCAAGGGGTAGGAAAGTGTAATTTATCTAAAAAAGGAGTCAAAGGTCATGGGCCAAAGCCAAACCACTACCAGTTCGCCCACCCCACCGGGCCCACCCCGATGCATCAATCAGTTGTACAGTCAAATCTACCGAATACACGAAAGTATTTGGTCAAACTTTGATGAGCTGGCACTTTACGTAAGGCACGCTTTCTGTTGGTGGGTCCCATCCCCACGGGCTTCCAGCTCCCTCTTCTTAAATTGTTGGGAAAATTATACATCTATTCCTTGAACTTTAACTTAAATTCACTTTTTACTCTGTAATTTTAGGTGTATCAATTAAAATCCTTATATTTTAGGTCAAATATTTATATGAGACGCTCAGTTCTTCTAACATTTAGGACCAGTTTGGGATATATTTTTTATAGATATTTTATCTTCTTTAGTTTTTGAGTTTTTAATTTTTAGTAATTTTTTTATTTATCATTTGATTATTTTATTTTTTAGTTTTTCGGTTCTCAGCGTGAAGATTCTGAAAATATAAAATTTTATAAAAATTTAGGGATTTTTTCAGAATCTTCTCATTTTGAAGACCGAAAAAGTAAAATTTTGGTATTACGTGATGAAAAAATTTCACTGATAATAAAAACGCTTAAAAACTAATACAACTAAAATAGCTCAATTTTTTTTTGCCCAAACTGGACCTTATTAAAGTCCATGTAACCTCTTTTTGTACTTAATTAAATATCTATGCTAATGAACATGGTCAGTCAGTCAGCACATTGATTTTTGAACTAAATCTGTAAGAGATTCGTCTACACAATTAATATTTAATAGTAAAGAGTGCAAGTTGTGATAATCATGATAATACAAGGATGCGATGAGTAAATTTCTTTTACTCTTATTTCGGCTTTATTTAATAAAGTTAGTAAAAATGTCTGTACCGTTTATATTGTAGACTATGTTGTGAATATCAGTAATAGGGTATAATTCAGCATCCGTTTAGTACTATTTTATAACTTAATAGATAAATGAGATACACATGATTATAAAATGAAATAAGG
>BRYF01000021.1:4535000-4537500 GCA_030159135.1 Actinidia polygama
CATAAACTAATGAAGATTTTATTACCTTATTATTATTATTTTGTGTGTGCGTGTGTGTTTATAGGTAATTAATACATAAGTTTTATAAATAATGTTATGACAATGTTATTATAATCTGGAATTATTTCACAAGAATTGAAGATTTTGTTATGATAATTTTTATATAAACTGAAATAATTTCATAAAAATTAAAGCGTTTGGTTTATAAAATGTTTTTTTAACGACAATTTTATCATAAATAAATCAGTATTTAATTTACAAAAGATAATTTAATATGATGTATTTATCATAGGTAAAACCATTAGCTAAATCATAAAAGTTTTTTTATGATAACCTTATCATAGTCAGAACAATAGTTGATTTATAAAATATTAAGTTATGAAAAAAAAATTATCATAATAAATTTAGTATTTGACTTAACATATTAGGTCGGTTTAAGGGTTGAATCGCGTGATTTTGGTTAAGTAAAAAAAAAATATCTCAACGTTATTTTCTCCACACTCTCTTCTTAAACTCGTCATAGTTATCTTTTTCGCCATTATGTTCTTCAACATCTCAACCTTCTCCCATTGATATATTTTTCGCGGTGAAACCTGCAAGCCAGATACCCCATAATCGTTCTTCTCGACATCACTTGTGTATAGAGAAATGAGTGATGATTATAGATGTTGCTTAACAAGTATAGAGAGAAAGATGGGCTTAATTTAGAGAGAAATGTTAATTATATAGAGAGATAGAGGTTAATTAGAGAGAGAAAGTTTTGATAAATACTAGAAGAACCATAATTTATTTAATAGTTGCCTTTTAAAAAAAATCTTTATGCAGATGAATTATATGATGTTGGATATTTATTAACATGGTATATGAGGATTTTTAGTATATTTTGAATTATAAGATGTTGAATTAAGTTTTAAAAATTAATGAGACTCGTTCATAATATTAGGATTTCAAGAGGAGTGTAGCCCCAAAATATATTTTTTTTTATTGCGAATGCCAATTACAGTGCCAAATAAAAAGTATAATTTATTATTTGAAGGATGCTGTTAGTTTTGTGGATTGAAGCATTGGAGTCCAATTCCATTTTCAGATACTAAGATTTCCTTGACCAGAGCACCTACTTTGGGAAAATGAGAAGGTCTAGTTGCTAAGAAAAAGTAAATTTAGTAATGCAATAACCAAACTTGTTTTCTCGTGAAATCAATAAATATTAAGACAAGAATCGTTGTTTAGTGGATAGTATTCTACATCTCGTATCAGGGTTGGTGTCGGTTTCAATCATCTGATCAGAATTGTTCATTTTGTAAATCTCGACAATACATAACCTATGCAAACTTTTGGATTTATCGGATATTTACAGTTACGTAATCATATCATACTTGTGTTACAGTTTACTCTCAGAATCACATTTGTCATTTACTTTTTTTAAAATAAATATAATCTGATCATGTAGTTATAGAGATTTACTCATCGACTCCTACAATGGAACCTGATAAGGGACCCAAATGATATGGGGCAACTCCACCATCTACGAACCAATTTTATCAAGTCCTTTATAGGAAAAAAATTTTAAATTGTTTTTGCAATACATAACGCTGAAACTTGAATTCAAACACCACACCTGTAACAGGACGAGTGACTTATCAAGTTATCAACCAATACAACCACTTTGGTTTTGAAATTGTACACAAAAATGAGATTGAAAGGAAAGTGAGATCATATATATAGGCATATATGACATTTATAGGTGATTAAATAAAAAAAAATCAAATATATATATATACATACACATACATATACATAAAGGTGTGATTAATATTTTTTTAAAATATAATTTTATATTTATAGAAAGAATAAAAAGAAAAAAAACATTACAATTAAAGCAACTTACTGTTCTTAAACAAGTAAGCAAAAGAAAAATCAAAACCCATTTTTTAGTTGCCCATTATATTTTCACACTTAGAATAAAGTAATAGAAATGAGAATTGGTTATAACTCTGAGCGAAGCGTATTTGTCCTGACCACTTGGAATATGTTGAATACTAATGTAACATGACCTACAATAAACTATTTCTAAAATAGTTGGACATGCCCCACATTTTATGCGCAATTAAATAAAAAAATAAAATTAACTCATAATCAATTTTGAAATTCAATATAATATGGATATTAGAAAGTACAAGTAAGAATTTTTGTCTTTCCTAATTTTAGAAATGTTCTAGAATGAAACTTGAACTTATATATATACTAGTGGGAGTACTCGTGCTATGCACGAGCGAGTTTTTAAAATAAGCAATCTATTAACCAAGAATCTAATCTAATGAGTTCATGTGAGTAGGGGCAAAATCAAAAAAAAAAATGTGAAAAAAAAAATTATTATTAGGGGCAAAATCGGGGAAAAATTGGTAAGAAGCACAATCGTATATATATATATATAAGAAGGGCAAAAACGAAAAAAAAATGCTAAGGGGAATCGGAAAAAAATGGTAAAGGGCAAAAGCAT
>BRYF01000021.1:4572500-4575000 GCA_030159135.1 Actinidia polygama
ATTTATCTATACACAATTCAGGATTCTAATTTTGTTGTTGTGGAAGCTTATGTAGCGAAGCAGTATGGATGCAAACCATATAATTTGAGGATGTGAATCCTTATAATCCCAATATTATTTTTTAAATCGTTATCATAATATAAGATATTTTTTGTATTTTTGGGGGTAATTACTCTTATGCCCCGAGTAATTATTCAATGCTTCCAGAGTACCATGTGACATTTATATTGATACTCTTGACTAATCAAAAATTGTGCAGGAAGAAAATGATGACTCATATTGTTTGGTAGTTGAAAGATAAGGAGTGACCTATAATTCTTGTGTTGCGGTTGTTCATTTGCTGAGAGTATATCACACAGTATGAGTACACAAAAGACCCGAAAGAACTGAGAACCAAACCAATCCAACCTCATTGGGTCGGTTTGGTTTGTTCTATCATGCCCATGGTTTGATTCTGAATCTGAATGTAGACCCGAACAATTCGGTTCGATTCTCGGGTCTGTTAGCTTTTTTTACCTAGAATTGAACCGACCATATAGTAATACAGTGCACTCACCATACACTATTATTGCTCATGGTGACTTATTTTGAGAAAAAAACCAAAGAACTAAAGAACCGAACCGAACCGATCTCACTCGAGTTGGTTCGGTTTAGTTCATTTGGATGATAGGTTCGATTTTAGGTCCAAAAATGAAGAACCGATTAAGATTGATTCGGTTTTGAGTCTATTATAAAATCGGCCCGACCCGACTCGACCCATACACACCCCTATCAAGCAGACAATCCACACGGTACTACGAGAATATCTAATACTTTCCAGTCCCGCTCCTGATCCATCCATGTGTGTGTGTGTGTATATATATATATATATATATATATATATGCTTGTGTTGTGTTGGTGGATTGATTCATCATTACCTTATAATAATCAAACCAATCTCTCCCCACTCCTCCCCATATGCGCACTGCCTCTCCACAGTGAATACTTCATTTCCCTCTCAAACTCAAACCCCACGTTCTGTCTTTCAAATGTTGAAACCAAATCATTTGCATTTGAAAATCTGTCTCCATGAAAGCCTTCACGCATATCATCCCCATGCAAAAAAAGAAACAATCCAAAGAGCCTCTCACCTTTAATTGCACAACCCCACCAAATAGTAACATCAGATCAAAATAGGACATAAAGGTTTTTACCATTTTGTTAAAAGTGAGAGGGATTAAAGATGGTAAGAGTTTGTCGCTTGCACCACCACGATATGACAGTAATATGTAATTAGTGGTGATGGTGGTGGTGGTGGTGGTCTTAACCCACTTTTACGTGGGAAGAATAATCTTAGGGCCTCGAACTCATCTTGTAATTATTGGGGCGGATAGTATTTAAAATTACCACCGACGTGACCAAATGATGAACGAAGCATAAATTTGCTTGACAACGGTTTCTTAAAATCAAAACATTAGTAGCTTTGATATAATATTTAGTTACTGGCGGAACTGATTTTCCGACATTTTGAGGAAATAATATTTTATTTTCCAGCAATACTGTGATCTTCGAATTTAAACCAATAAAAATATTTCGAATTCAACGATACAATTAGCCCCACTTCTCACTTTTTGTAAAGAAGCAGGTGTTGACTGTACACACACACAGGAAAATGTAGAAATGAAGCAAACTTATGGTTATGTTACTTTCCAATTTTGAGCTGTGGACGTACCGAACCACGCGCTAATAGAGAGCGTGGTCTGAGGAAGTCAGGTTTCCTCTTCGTCCTTCTAGATGCTCTTTACGACGCGTTATGTGCTCCTTCTTCCAGTACTTTCAGAAATGGCGCGTGTTGATAACGCTTCATGTGTGACAAATTAGGATTTAGCTTCTGTTTTGTGTGTTTCTTTTTCTTTTTTATAACAATTTTTAAAAACAGCCATGTTGGATCCAATTCATGTAAACATGATTGTGGGTTTGGGAAATAATAGATTTTTTTTTTGTATTCTTTTTAGTTCTTCTTGATTTAGAGAATTGGAATAGTAAAAAATATTTTATCGTTTACAAAAAAAGCCATTAAAAATATAAAAAATTTAATCGTCAATTCGTTATTTGCTTTAATTTGGATTTGGTGAACGATTTTTGATTTCTCTAATCACGAACAATTAGAAAAATAAAAAAATTCAAACAAAGTATAAAAAAAAACATCGGCTAAAGAAAAAAATAACCTAAAAAACTCCATCGTATCCAAAACCTAACAACAAAATCTGAAACCCTGATGTTGTAAATGATAGGAAAACCAACAGCAAGAGCCCCCTTCTTCAATGCGAATGTTTGAATGTGGGGAAATTATACGGACACCTTGGATACCATTGAAATATCATTTTTTACCCTTCTATTCTTTGAAGTACCACTGAAACCCCCCTTGTCAGATAACACTATAAAACTTACCTTAATGCCCTCACTTAATAAATCAAAAATTAACCAAAAAAAGAGAATCTCTCTCTCTCTCTCTCTCTT
>BRYF01000021.1:4675000-4677500 GCA_030159135.1 Actinidia polygama
AGGCAACATCGCCAAATACCAAGTGTATGTAAGTGTTCATTTTCGATGATAAAAATGGAGCTTTTAGTAAGTTTTTTACGTTGGAGCTTTTAGTAAGTTTTCTGCGTTGTGATACTATGATTTTTTTCCCAATCTAAATGAAATTTTGTATGATTCTCTGGAATGATCATTTTGTATGATACTTTCTTCATAAATCGCACTAATGGGATTGAAACTTTTGGATAAGGACCATTTACAGGAATACATATGTGTATTGGAACGTGTTGTTGCCAAGTGGCAAAGGATAGATAGAGATAGAGATAGCTAGAGAGAGAGATAGAGCATAATCTGCTTGATTTACTCACACTCTATATGAGATATCACCTTTTGTAGTTTTTTCCCTCTTTTTTTTGGCACTAGTCATCTTTGCAGGGGCTCATTGTGGTCATCAATATTTAGATGTAGTTTTCTATCAAGTCTTGTTTTTTATCATTCCCAATTGCCTAAAAGTTTTGTCAATATAAAACCATTATGAAAGTCTATGTTTGTATTCACTAGGACCAACCCATAGATTCTCGTCTCTTCTGAATTTTGACATTGATATGTATATTATTTACATTTTTCCTTGTTTGTCTCTGATCATTTGATAGTAATGTTCCAGGAGTCGAAGTAGAGGGGATATTGCGGAAAGCCGCAGATGTTAATGATGTTGAACATCGTATTCGAGAATATGAGCAGGGTTGGTTTGCTTGGATCCACTGTTTTCATGATGATATGTCTAATTTTCAATTTACTTGCAACTATTTTAGATAGTGTCCTTATATAGTAGGGTTTTGTACGCGAGCTAATCAGCTAATTATCAGATTGCTGCCAGTCAAATGAGTTTTCTGAAATAGAAAAGATCAAAATACTGAACTGCCCTCATTTTTGAGCGATTGAAGTTTTTTTCCCCAGAATTTATGCGTCAAATGCTTTTTCAGTTTTCATACCCTTGTTCTCAATTTTCAGAAATACAAACATGCCTTTATTTTCACCAATTTATTTTTTGTCCAGGACACATTATGTGAGTGCATTTAGAGTTACAATCTTGTGGGATGTGGCTAGCTCACATGCTTACTGGTTAGTAGCCTTAATTTTTTTTTTATAAGGAATTTGTGTCATTTATTTGAATTACTGTCATATGTATTGCACAACACATATAAATTATGAATAAGGGATAGTGCCAACGATCTTGCTGGAGAAGAGTATTATGGTCCATTTTATAGGATGATTAGTATTGAAAAGGAATGTTGTAGAATGTGTGCATGCGTGCGTGTATAAAATTTAATTTTGTTATGCACCTGATTTAATTGCTTTGTTCCTGTTATGTTATTCAGGAAAAATTGATTTTTCCCCAGAGGAGGATGCCTACATTATTGCTGATTGCGTCAATGTATCTTCAATAGTAGGGAAAATATGAAAGTGCTCTTATTGGTAACAGTAGTTCAAAACTCATGTTGCTATATTTACTGTTTTCCTCTATGGCATCATTCCTGTATGTTCTTCGAGTGTTACCATCATCTTTAGTACCTGCATCTTGCTGCAAGGCCTTACTTTAAGCATGTCGAAAGTTTTCCATCAGAGTTTGTTTATATTTGATATGCTTTTCGTTTTACTGGTTGCGGAAAATGAATTATCTCCTGCAGGAAAGAATCTATTTTCAAATTAGGCTTCCCCACTAATAATCAAAATGGCCGAACTATCTGTTTTGTTTGATAGGATAGAGCCTTCCAGCTATTCAGTTTTTGGGTGAATTATCAACATCAATTTCAATTGCAAATTATTTATTTATTTATTGGGGGTGGGGGAGGATAATTAATGAGATTCAACCTTCCAGTCTTTGTGCTTTTATAGATTTATGAACTTAAGCTAATGAATTATCCAAAAGTTCCTTCATCTATCCCTCTAGCCATAGTTTGGTATCCACCATCAACAGTATTTTCATTGTTTTTTTAAGTTTTTAATGGCACTACCAGATACATTGCTCATTTGATTGCAGTATTCCATGTAGAATTAAGGAAGAGATGCGAATTTACAATTTAGATAACTCAAAATTATGCAAGCACTTAATAGAATACATGTCTGGGGATTGATAGCCATGGTTCAAACAACACATGCAGTTGATTACTTATGTAAACATAAATACCCATTGCGTATATAAGTAAACATACATATCCATATATGTGTCTTTTGATTTTTTATTCATACGTTTGTCATTCAGAACTCCGTACTTGAGATATGGATCTTTAATTTCATAATCAAGATAACTAGGCATGTAGGCATGCAGTATTGTTGTATTGGAACTGTGGTTTTTAGGTCAAATATCTGGAATTTGGTGTTTCCACATGACGTGCTTCATGACAAGCTTGTGAAGACTTTCACAATTGATCCCTACTAAGCTTTTGAATATTGGATTGAAGTTTTAGCCAAACATGATTGCTCTAGCTTAATATATATTCTAGCTTTATACAATCATTAATAG
>BRYF01000021.1:4692500-4695000 GCA_030159135.1 Actinidia polygama
AGGAATCCTAATGGAAAAAAAGTAAGACACGGTAAATGTTAGAAGTATTAGTTTCACATCGCTTTCTTAAGTCACGCAAGCTTAGTATATATAGATGCTACTCCACCTTGTACCAATTGGTTTTAGGTTGGACCCTTTGATCTTCTCTAATAAGTATCAAAATTAGGTCTTGGGTGGCTCTTGCGTGGGCTAAGTCTCCGCCCAAGTCGTTTCCGTTTGTTGTCGTCACCTCCATGTGCATCTGGGCTACACGTGCGAGGGAGTGTTAAAAGTTTTAGTCTCATATCGCTTACTTAAGCCACACAAGCTTAGTATATATAATCTAGAGGCTACTCTACCTATTTCCAAGTGGTTTTAGGTTGGACCTCTCGATCCTCTCTAACAGTAAACATATGTCTTTTATTTCCCCTTAAAGAATGCTTCTTCTGTCTCTCTCCTTCTATCCTCTTTTTGATTCCGAGGGTACCTTAAGTGAGAGTGTGCGTTTTTTTTTAACGTTTGATGCCCTTTTATTCTCAAGTAAAAGACAAGACTTCCAAGGTGCCATCCAAACACAATCCCAATACATACAGAGTATACATGGACAAAAAGATAACTGCAATCTTTATAGTTAACTCTCACTTTTCCAATAAAATAAAAAAAAAGATAGAAGGTGATTCACCGTTTATCCACCAGCTGGCACATACAACACCAATTTGGAAGAGTTTTTTGATTGTTACATCTCTGCATTGACATCCTTCTCTACCTTATTATTTTGTTCTAAGATGCGTCGAATATTTGCACAATCTTAACCAATGTTACCTTGAACGTGGATCGTTGCGGTACGGGAACGCAGTACGGGAACGCAGTACGTCATATCCTGCGGAACGTGGTACGCTAGGGGTAGGCTTCTTAAGATCGCTTGGTCGGAATGAAATACGTTTATTCGGAACGTGGAAGGGTGTAGAACGCAGTATGTCATATGTTAGAACATTGAAGAAAACGATATCTGTGTCTATTTTGCTTTCGTTTAGATTATGCTTCGGAACGCTACATTATCACATTTTAGATCGCGAACCACCCACGTTTCGGATCGTACGATCCAGATCGCAATTCGTTAGAGGTGGTGCGAATTGTGGTAACCCTGATTTTAACAGGGTCCAGTGCTTGAATCCTCTCTTTCCAATCTTTCTCTCCCTTAATTTTTGTTGTAGTTAGTCAACTTTTATTATCTGCTTCTGGATTTGAAAACTTGATGTCTTGACTATTGTCAACACAGATCTTTATATTAGCCTCAAATACTGTTCCTTATGTGAAAGTATCACCAAGCTCTATTATCTTTAGAAAATGATTTACTAGTTTGAGTAGAATGTGAAGCCATATTAGCTGAAGATATGGCTTCACATTCTACTCAAACTAGTAAATCATTTTCTGAAGATAATAGAGCGTGGTGATACTTTCACATAAGGAACAGTATTTGAGGCTAATATAAAGATCTGTGTTGACAACAGTCAATTGTGGTAACCCTGTTCAAATTCTCTATATTAGCTGTTATAGGCTATAATATTCTAATATGGCTTCAAATTCTACTCAAACTAGTAAATCATTTTCTGATGGTAATAGAGCGTGGTGATACTTTCACATAAGACATAAGGAACAGTATATGAGGCTAATATAAAGATCTGTGTTGACAACAGTCAATTGTGGTAACCCTGTTCAAATTCTCTATATTAGCTGTTATAGGCTATAATATTAACTGTTATAGCCTATATTAGATTATAGAATCTAATATAAACTTATGTCTAAAGAAAATCATGTCCTGAGAAATTTCCTAATATCATAAAAGACATGTCTCAATAACACTTCTCTGTTTGTGAAAAAAAGATTTTTCTTTTGCTATGTGAACCTATCTCTCAATTAAAATGGGCTATAAAGTTATATATAATTAGTTCCTCTAGCAAAGTATGATCTTAGCTACCATAAAAAAATTATGAAATGTGTCTCAATAGCTCCATTGTCCGACTTGCACAATTCACGATTCAAATCGTACGATTCATGATTCAAATCGTACGATTCGATTCACCCTTGTAGTGATTCGAATCGTTTTTGACGAGAATCGTGATATGAATTGTTAATTTCCCGAATTATCCGATTTGCTTTTGAAGTCTGTTCTGACAAACCAGAAACATAAAAAAACACAAATTATTATTTTTTTTGACTATAAAAAGGGTTGAACCTTTATCATAAAGGGCCCATAGCCTTTTTAAAAGCTCAATTTTGGCTTTACGCTGCCCTATTTTGTCATCGAAGCTCTTGAAGTGGCCTGGGAAGCAGCGAGTCATGCTCCCTCTGCACAGAACCAGCACAACACCAGCAACAAAGCTGATTTCTCTTAGTTTTCTCTCCACTTTAAGGTATTAAATGATTATTTTAGCTGTTTCATCTTCTCTAGTTTACTTATAAGTCTTTTGTTGGGTGATTCACTATATTGTTGACAATAGTTACCAAGAAAAAGAATGTG
>BRYF01000021.1:4702500-4707500 GCA_030159135.1 Actinidia polygama
TTCTTTTTCTTCTTTCCTCTAGAAATCCAAGTAACTTGAGTTTCATTGATTGAGGCTTCTTAAGTTTTCCATCATGTATTTTTTTGGCATTTTCTAATTAATCAGGAACATAGGTTCAGATTTATGCTAGATTTTTGTGCAATTTATTGTAGCAAGCTGGAGTATACTCATTCAAACACGACCCTGCCATGCAGTTATTTTTTGTATTACACAACATCTATGACTTGTGACTTTTCAAGTGCAACTGTGCCTATTTCTTTCTATTACTTATCTCCTATCTTTCCAGCTCTCAAGTGATTTTAAAATGTGTTCTTAACATGGAAGTGTAAATAGCAAGTATTTGTCTCAGGAATGGTATGCTTTACTGATGATTTGTTCGGACTAAGACTAGGATCCTGCCACTGGTATTTTAAAATGTGATCTTAATGTGGACGTGTAAATAGCAAATAATTGTCTCAGGAAAATTATGGCTTTACTGATGATTTGAACATACGATGTAGGTTTAGGAGTCACTGGGATGGAATCATGTTTCTGTTCAGTCTTGATGTTCACATAAGTAGGTTCAATTTTCTTCCCTTCCAAATACAAATGCTATATTTGCTATATTAATTGACTACTATTAACTATGTTACTTGGTAATTTGGTCTAAGAAATATGCCTTTATGCACCCATAGGTTTTGTACAGGTACGATTTGATTGATCATGGAATTTTATTGAATGGATCACGTGAATGCAATGTATTGGCCTAAGTAAAGGCCCCATCTTATATAAAGATCCATATCTCAAAGTAAAGTCTAAGAAGAATACATTCAATTCTCCATACATATGTTCTCGTGGGTCGTAACTAAATTAAGCTCGATGTTTCCCGGGCTCGTTACTGGGTATGGTACTAACCAAATCTTTTTTGGTAGGTCTCGGACTCATGGTATATTTAGTCATCTTCTTTGTTGAGCTTCTATATGTAGGTACGAACTAGTCAATGCCATGTGTAATACTTTATCTATTTCAAATTATGCTCATTTGAATTTTTGTATAATAAACAGTGATTATTTCCCACTTGTTTGATTTTGCAAGGACTACCTCTATTGATGACCGGAATTGATTAATGGACCACTCTAATATCTAATAGGGATGCCTAGGCCCAATTACTCTCAATTACATATCTCTACCCCTCAAATATTGAGCTAGGTAACAATTGTATTAAATTTTCTATATTTATCTTCTCGAGGGTTATCGGTAACTCGGTCGGCCATCGGCTGAGATAGTGACTCGTTCTCACTTTTGTAGGTTTAAAGACTCACGGGGGAGATGGAGTTATATTTCAGTTCGGCCTTAATCATAACGTAAGTAGGTACGTTTTTCTTGCTCTCCAAATACAAATGCTACATTTGTTGTAATAGTTGACTAATATTAACTACGTTTCTTTGTAATTTGGTTTGAGAAATATGCCTTTATGCACCCATCACGTAAATAGGTACGTTTTCCTTTTCCTCGAAATACAAATGTTACATTTGTTATAGTAGTTGACTACTATTAACTACGTTACTTGGTATATTTTTCTTTCCGTACGGCTGAGATATTTTTTTTAGATCTCGAACTCATGGTAAATCTAGTCATCTTCTTCCTTGAGTTTCTATAAGTTGGTACGATTTAATTATTGCCATGTGTGATACTTTTACTATTTCTAATTATGCTTATTTGAATTTTTGTAGAATGAGCATTTTGATTGTTTTGTAATTTTTTGGTTTGGGAGGACTAACTCTATTGACTATCGTACTCAATTGGATGAACCATACTAATAGGGATACCCAAACCCAAGTACTCTTGAATACATATCTCCACCTCCAAATATTGAGCTATGTAACAATTGTATTAAATTTTCTATATTTATCTTCTCGAGGGCCATCGGTAACTAGGTCAGCTACCTGCTGAGATAGTGACTCATCGTCACTTTTATAGGTATAGAAGTCACGGGGGAGATGGAGTCATGTTTTCGTTTGGCCTTGATCATCATATAAGTAGGTCGTTTTTTCCCCCTCCAAATACAAATGCTACATTTGTTATAGTAGTTGACTAACTATGTTACTTGGTAATTTGGTATGAGAAATATGTCTTTTTTCACCCATAGGTTTTGTACAAGTATGATTTTATTGACCATGGAATTTTAATGGATGGACCAGGTAAATGCTATGCCTTGACCTAAGTAAAAGCCCAACTTATATAAGGATCCATGTCTCAAATAAGGTCTAAAAATCATGCATTCAATTTTTCATACATATCTTCTCGTGGGCCGTAACTAACTTGAGTTCGATGTTCCCATGGCTCATCACCTTGTAGGGCACTAATCGGATCTTCTTTTGTAGGTATCGGACTCAGGGTAGATCTAGTCATCTTCTTTGTCGAGCTTCTATAAATCGGTACAATTTAGTTATTGCCATGTGTGATACTTTTATTATTCCTAATTATGCTTATTTGAATTTTTATATAACGACCATTTTGATTGTTTTACAATTGTTTGATTTTGCAAAGACCAATTGTATTGACTATCGGACTCGATTGGATGGACCATGCTAATAGGGATGCCTAGGCCCAAATACTCTCTAATATATATCTCCACACCTCCAAATATTGTGCCTTGAGGGCTATCGGTAACTCGGTTGGCCACCGGATGAGATATTGACTCGTTCGCACTTTTATAGGTTTAGAAGTCACGGGAAAATGGAGTCTTGTTTCCGTTCAACCTTGATCATCACATAAGTAGGTGCAATTATATTCCCCTCCAAATACAAATGCTATCTTTGTTGTAAGAGTTCACTACTTTTAACTACGTTACTTGATAATTTGGCACGAGAAATATGCTTTTATTCAATTATTGATTTTGTACAGTTACAATTAGATTGACCATGTAATTTTCATTGGATGAACCAAGTGAATTGGATGCCTTGGCCTAAGTAATGATCATCTCTCATATAAAGATCCACGTCTCAAAGTAAGGTTTAAAAATTATGAATTCAATTCGCCATACGTCTTCTCGTGAGTCATAACTAATTTAAGCTCGAAGTTTCTGGGTTTTTTACTGGGAGATCTTTTTTGGTAGATCTCAGACTCATGGTGGATCTAATTATCTTCTTTGTTGAGCTTCTATAAGTAGGTACGAGTTAGTTACAGCCATGTGTGACACTTTTTCTATTTCAAATTAGGCTTATTTGAATTTTTGTATAATGAGCAGTGATTGTTTTGTATTTGTTTGGTTTTGCGAGGCTAACTCTATTGACTACCAGACTCGATTGGATGGACTACACTAATAGGGATGCCTAAGCCCAAGTACTCTCGAATACATATCTTCACACCTCCAAATATCGAGGTATGGAAAAATGAATTAAATTTTTTATATTTAACTTCTCGAGGGCTATTTGTAATTTGGTTAGCCACCTGCCGAGATAGTGGCAGGTTCTCACTTTTGTAGGTTTAGGATTCCCAGGGAGAGAGGAAGTTATGTTTTTGTTCGGTGTTGATCATTAGTTAAGTGGGTATGATTCTCTTCCCCTCCAAATACAAATGCTACCTTGTTATAGTAGTTGACTACTATTAACTACGTTACTAGGTAATTTGGTTTGAGAAATATGTCTTTATTCAGCCATAGATTTTGTACAGTTATGATTAGATTGACCATGGAATTTTATTGGATGGACCAGGTAAATGCTATGCCTTGTCCTAAGTAAACGCCCATCTTATATAAAGATCCACGTCTCAAAATCTAAAAATCATGCATTCAATTTTTCATACATGTCTTCTCGTGGGTCGTCACTAACTTGAGCTCGATGTTCCCCGAGCTCGTCACCTAGTAATACACTAATAGGATCTTCTTTTGTAGGTATCGGACTCATGGTAGATCTAGTCATTTTCTTCATCGAGCTTCTATAAGTAGGTATGACCTACTTACTACCATGTGTTATACTTTGTCTATTTTAAATTATGCTCATTTGAATTTTTTTATAATTAGCTGTGATTGTTTCACATTTGCTTGGTTTTGAGAGAACTACCTCTATTGACTACCATAATTGATTGGATGATTGGATGGACCAATCTAATCTCTAATAGGGATGCCAAGGCCCAAGTACTTTCTGATATATATCTTTACACCTTCAAATAATGAGTTACGTAACAATTGTGCCCTACTATAGGCTATCGGTAACTCGGTAACTCGGTCGGCCACTGGCTATCGGACTCAATTGGATTTTCTATTTTTCTATATATTAGAGAGATATATATTACACCTTGCAAAGACCAATTGTATTGACTATTGGACTCGATTGGATTTTTCTATTTATCTTCTATAGGCTATCGGTAACTCGGTCGGCCACTGGCCGAGATATATTGACTCGTACTCACTTTTGTAGGTTTAGAAGTCACGAAAAAAATAGAGTCATGTTTCTGTTCGGCCTGATCATCTCGTAAATAGGTTGGATTATACGAACACTTTTTCAATTATCAATATTACTTTACTCTCTTCACATTCAAAAGAATCAAAACCCTACGCTTGAACCCTCTCAACTGCTTATTAATTGCATCACACACCCTCCATGGGGAGGCATCAGTACCAATACTATTTTCGGATAATTACATTGGGCTTCTATTTTCTAAACTTATTTTCAATTAAGTCTTGCCAACAAAACAGTTAATCGGAGGAGTGCTTCTGCTGGTCAAGTTTACGTTATTGCCCCTATATGCATGACACGCGTGACGTGATTCCGTAGTGACGTGCTAGGATAATTAGGCTGTGTGATAAGGCGCCCCCAACTAACGCCTCCACTAAGGAGTTATTTGCATAAATAAAGTATCCGTGATTTTCTAAGTGCATTTTTTTTTTGCTTGTTTTGGTTAGTTTTTTTTATATATATATAGATTTTTACCTGTTTTTTTTTTTACTTTTTTAATCTTTAGTGAACTTTTTTCACTATTTAATCAAAAATATATATTTTTTGATTACTTTTAACCAA
>BRYF01000021.1:4742500-4745000 GCA_030159135.1 Actinidia polygama
CACCGCAAATAAAATTTTATTGCCGTGAAAATTTGCCGGTAGGCCAAAAAAGTTATTGCCGGAGTTGGCTCCCGGACTTGACAGTGATGTCGAGTTGGTGGGGGTGTAGCGGGAAATGGATAGGGGGTGTAAAAATAAAGAGCATATATTTTTGTGATTTGATCAAATAAAGCTACGATATCAGAATTTTGTCAGATAAATTAATTGTATTAGAAATTGGGTAGGATGAACGCTAGCCAAATCCCTCCAAAAAAAAGTGATCCTTAGAAAAAGATGTTAATTACAAAAGAACCAATTTTGACAACTGAAATGAATGCCATTGACCGCTATGTTCTTCTTCTTCTAAACAGAACAAACAACTACTACACATGCATCTTTAACGCATAGAAACGCATTATTTATTTCATTTTAACAATACTATTAACTACTTGTGGGGTGCGGATGAAGAAGAAAAATCGAAGATAAATATCTATGGTGGCTGTCAGTGGTTGACAATGGTTGTAGGTTACCGGACCTAACTACAATACAGAAATAGTGAGAAGAATCACTCAAAACTGTTCTAGAAATGGCTCTCCGATGGTCAAATAAATAACTGAAAGTGTATAAGATAGAGATTGAGAACACCATTGACGGCTATCTTCTTCCTTCTTCTTCTTCTAAATAGAACAAAAGCATTATTTATTTCATTTTAATAATACTATTAACTACTTTTTTATGTATATAAAAATACATTATTTACTTATTTATTTCATTTTAATAATCTATTAACTTTTTCCGGTCCGAAGACATGACAAAACCAGAGAAATTCAATCTTAGTGAGTGTCATTGTCACAAAATAAACAATCCATTACATGCGAGATTACTTACGATTGTGGCACAATATTAAAACAAAAAGTTGCGACAATCGTCGTCGTTTGGCTATTGTCACGGCTAGGGCAACCCCGCGGTAGGCGTCAATCATGGACGCCTGTTTTTGGTGTTTATTATCGTCATTACGTTGACATAATGTTCTTTTGCTTAAATTCGAATTAATTTTTTAAAAAAATTGGTCGGTTGTTTTGAGCTCTTTCTGTTTTGATTCTTCTTAGCAAGGGATATTCCTTTTTTAACTTTGCAGTTAATAATAAAAAAATAGAATAAGATAAAATAAAATTGCAGCTACTTTAAGAAGAATAGAAAAATCCAATTGTTCCATACTTTGAACCAAGAAAAAGTGCTATAATTCAAAATGAATGAGTTCAAATTCACTTGAGCGAGTGAATTTTCACGCAGAATTGAGTGAATCCAAATTATTCATTTTGATTTTTAAAAATCTTTCATGGTTCAAATTATGAGACCATAACTAAGAAGAATGGACTAATCCTTTGAAGTTTAGTCTAGTTTTCAATTCGACCTGTGAACATTTATTTTTTTTCCATTGATAGAGATGAGAGTTATAAAAGGGTTATATTTTGTGCTTCTTTTTGTGAGCTAAGATTGAACTTAAATTTAAAAACTAATGGTTTAAATAAGAAAACAAAAATAAAGAAACGCATTGATAATTTTAAGTAGAAACATTGTGCTTAGACATGTGCTATACGAGGGTAAATAATTCGGTGGCAATTGTATGTAGTCTTATATATTTATATTGTCTTCTATCACTTAAACTATCACTTTATAATTTAAGTTCTAAAATTAATTAGTCATTAGGAAGCAAATGGCATCCCCCCCCCCCCCCCCAATCTATTAATGAATTGGACAGCATTGTATGTCTTAATTATGGAAGTTAAAGGGCCTAAATAGAAAAAATAAATCTTTGAGGGTCGCATTAAAACTATACCAAAGTTTAAAGGACTAATTAGTAATTTAGCCCCATATATATTTATTTATGCATATCACAGTATTAAACTGTACTTGTCCATGGATAAATCCTAAATTTTTGGTGCACCCATTAAACAAAGTTTTAGTCCGTACAGACACCATTTACAGATTTTCAATTACGACTTGTATTAAACAAAAAAAATACAGATATTCAACTGCTAATATTATAAAAATAAGGAGAATAGTATACAAGTAGTGATTTATATACTCTCATTATCTCTAATTGTATTAATTTTTGGAAAATAATTTTTACATTCTATTTTTTAATTTCTGCATTCTATTTTTTGTCTTAATTAGGTAAAAATTATAAAAGATTTGGAGTGCAAAAATCAAAAAATAGAGTGCAGAAATTAAAATTGAAGTGTAGAAATTATTTTCCTATTTTTTTGTCTTTATTAAGCTGAATTTATCCAAATACCGCATTTGCTTAAATGTTTCCAAAACACTGAAAGACATCTGGGTAAAATTCATCTTAATAAAAATAAAAAATAAGTAAAATTAGAGAAAATAAAAGTGTAAAAATTTGTAGCTAGCCTAGAATAATCCTTCAATATTTTTATTGCTTATTGTTGAAATGTCTCATATCGTCCAGTTCTGACTCCTCTGTACTGCCTATAAGGCTCATACTCCCATCTCCTTA
>BRYF01000021.1:4770000-4777500 GCA_030159135.1 Actinidia polygama
ATGTGGGCCCCGTCTTGGACTCGACAGGGATAGTATAATTAGCTGACTAAATTTTTCACGAAGAAAAGTAGGTTAATCAAAATTGGGATCAAATTAAATTTTGGATTGTGATTGACTGTTGCGAATGCTATGGGAAACCCATTTCGGACTCAATTATACGATCAGGATTGTTCATCTTGTACAATTTGCCGACTAAAAAAAAAGTAGTTTAATTAGACATTTGTTACCATATAATCAAATCAAAATTGGGATTGAGAGTGGAAGTTGCAAGTGTTATGCGAGCTCCACCCTGCCCCCTGCACCCAATTAAGTTATCGGAATTTGTTCGTGTGGTAGAATTCGCTAACTAAATCGTTCTCAAAGAGAATTAATTAGGTTAATCAATTGGGATTGAAGCAGGTGTTATGAGTGTTGTGCGGACTTCATCCCGAACTCAATTGTGCGATCAAAAATTTTATATGTTGTAAGATGTTGATTCATCGTCCAAAAAGAAATTTAATTACATTAATTGGACATCTGTTGCCATATATTTAAATCACACTTATCTTGAAAAAAAAAAAAAAAATGACTTTAAGAGTAACTAAATTGAAAATGTAACATAATCATATTTTATGATCCGATTATATGGTTATTGATGTGTATTAACTTGATTATTGTTAGATTAGTGTATTCGACAAATTATACAAAATGAACGGCTTGAACAGCATCTCTGAAACCGAAGCGGGAGTCACATTGTGATCACAACAAGGTGTTGTGGTTCGTTGTTTCAACAAATTCGGGTTTGTTTCCTTGTAATTTCTTATGGAAGCAACAACTTCTCTCCAATCCGTTTTCAGACTATACTGATCAGGTTTAAATTTGGGGGTTCATTTTGAACTCGGTTTGATGATTGCAACCATTTTGTAGAACTCATCAAGAATATCATTACTACAAAACATTATAGTGAGATGTTATTCAATACCTTCATAGATACCATTTTGTATCATGATAAATCGGCTTGACACATGGGATCGAAGTCATTCAGTTTACAATAAATGGCTACTGAACGGATATTGAACAACATAATTTTTTTGCAATGATGATCTTCTCGACGAGTTGTACGATATAAATTATTACGATTATCAAATTGGGCCTGAAATGGACCCAAGAAATGAAAAATTGATCCGATCCATTCCAAAAAAGGACGGGAGAGCTAAACCCACTTTTTGTTTATCAATTCGCCATTTAGTTTTGAAAGAATCTGAACCACTCAATTGAGGTAGTATGAGTTAGAATAATGATTGGTACATACCCAAAAGTGGGTGTGTACCTATCATTACTATATGAGTTATTCCTTTGTCAGAGTTCGAGAATTGGGAGAAGATTGATGTTGTGGTTTGTGACTTGTTAAATTTTTTGTGTATTTGTCAATTGTGAATGAGACTTTTTGTGTATTATTGTACCATAAGTCCTTTCAATCGATCAATATTCATAATCATATTTTTAAAGGTAATCACACTTTTTAAAGTTTTTATTTTTTTTTAATAATTCGGCATATGGGTAAGGACCCGAATAATTCGAGAGTTCAATTCAATCGTCTACTAACAAGGGGCCGGATTAAAACTGAAATAAACTCCCGAATTGATTTACCTAACTTAAAAATTAATAGTATCTAGGAAGTTTCAAACCTAAGACCTTAAAAATGAGCAAACTTTTAATTTTGTAGGAGCAGAATAGGCCAATCCCTTGGGTTAAACACTTTTTAAAGTTGTTTGGCATGCCTTTTAAAATCTTTTTTTTTTCTTGGTGAGTTTTTAAATGCCTTTATTTTCAAAAGTAGTTTCTGAAATATTTTTTCAACTGGTTCTAAAAACTACAATAAAAAATATAAATTTTTTTAAAAATAAAATAATAAACTATTAATAATTCCTTTGTACGACGTGTGGAAAATGTGATGGGCTGTACTTTGGATTGAGCCCGAAACAAATCAAAACCAAACCTCATCCATGTAAAGACCAATAAGACTATTTCAAGGTAAACTTCGCTGATCTCCCAAGTTTCTGATAAATACAGTCACTTCCTTTATAATTTTAAAAATAGCATATACTTTTAAAATTATTGGCAAGATTCTCCATAAAATTAATTTTTGTGCAAAAATAACAAAATTAACCTTTGATTTAGGAATTTCAAAAAAAAAAATCTCAATACACCCATTAAATAAATAAATATTCTCTTTTTAAAAAAAATAATAACAAAGTTAATTTTTTAATATATTTAAATTAGGAACACTTAATAACTAAATTTTCGAATGGAGATCAATTGCTAAGTCTCTCTCTCTCTCTCTCTCTCTCTCTCTAACTTGGTAGCAAACATGTCCCTATTTTTTCTTTTTTGACACAAGTAGAGAGGATGATAGTCCAAGTGGGGTATGGTAACCTTTTGCTTTTTCACAAAGTCGGTGCCTTAGTGATGCTATTATATAATGAAATCGAAGAAGATACATGCAAGTTGTGACTAGACTTATGTTGTCCCACTCACTCACACATAAAATTTATTCCATGATCGTGAGGTAATACCCAACATAGGAAGAGATTCATATACTAATTCTCGAAGCACATTTCTTGATAACATAATAAATTATGAGGTGAGGTATAAATTTCACGTTAGATAAATGAAAAAAAGTTGATTCTTAATAAATACTGAATGAACTCATTATTTTAATTATAAAATCATAAAAAAATTGACTTTGTTTGCCAATTTGAGTCAAACGTCTTTTCAGAATTCCTGAAATTTGTTTGACTGTTAACTTCAGTTCTCCATATTAGTCTCTTTCGCATTTAATTGGACTGAGTGGATATTAACCAATAAGAAAAAAAGATGACTTTAAATACCAATACCCCATTGTTACATTATTCTTATTGAATTATTTTATGTATAAATCGTATGTGATAATAACGTTTTTTCATATCAGAAAAGGGATGTACAAAGGCCATAGGAAGTGCCCAATCTCTCTCACTAAGGTACAGTGGTGGGCGGCAGGAACCCATCTGAAACCTTATCTCCCAAATCACCCCACCATCTCACTTTTCTATCATTTGACAACTTTCTACCGTCATCGTCCCCCTAAGAATCAAAAGCCGCCATCATGCCAAATCATTTGTGGGACCCATTTGCCTACTCACCAACACGACACCAATCCACGTGTCGCTCCTCAGTGTACGACAAGTGGTCAATCTCATAAGAGGAGAATCAGCAATGGTCTGCCTAGCCTAGCATATATTTTGCAACTAATTAAAAAAATTACAAAAGAAGAGATGCTCAACATAAATTTCTACTATACTACGTAGTCCAATTCGACATATATTAGAACTTGTGGGGTAGTGAGTTTGACGAGTGATGGCACAAGAAACAGTGAAAAGAACTGGCACCAGGCAAGATCTCGGCGATACCCTAGCTGCACCTCAGAAACAGTGAAACTGGCCGCCAAAGCTGTTTTCAAAAAATGGCTCTCCAACAGTCAAGTTAGATAACCGGAGAAAGTTTATGTAGAGAGAGAAAGTGTGTGTATGTTCTGATGGCACAAGAATGCGTACTTGAGTGAGAACAACAGTTCTCCATTTATAGCATAGATCGGCGTGCCTTGACGCGTCAACTGTTGTGTTAGTAGGTAGGTGGGTGACCCAACCATGCATCTGCGGTGTAGTCGTTAGCCCGTCATCATGTCTCTGGCGCCTCCGTCAGGTATGGGGGGCTATCAGAGGAATTCCGTTGTGCAAGTCACATTCTGTCCCTTGACATCTCTCGGGATGACCGAGGGCCTTAGCTCGGACAGTGTATGTATTTAAGAATACTGTACCGAGCTCCAGAACCGGGGGTCCGCCAAGCTTGCTTCCCAGCGATAGCAAGGTGGAGGCCCTCGCCCTAACTCGGTCAGATTCTGCAATTGTATGTTTTATCCCCTTATAGAACCCTCAGAGATAACTTAGCTAGTTAATACCCTGATCAAGAGATCGCTAATTTGAGTCTCCTTTGGCTACTAAAGATCTGCTCGGTCGTACGTTAACTTCAAATTCCTAAATTATTCTCTATTAGGTTGGGCAGGGATACTAAACTATAAAAAAAAATCAACATATATTAGAAGTTGATAAATTACAAAACTTGAAAGACTTACTATTTTATATCTAGAAAATCCTAGATATATATAATTAAATAATTTGGCATAAAGAATAAAAATACCATTATAGTATTGTAGTCTTCCAAAATGGCCACCAGTTATCCTATCCCATCTAGCCCCATTACTAGCCCCATTTGTTCAGAAGCTTTCTGTCCTTTGGGTTAATTTTAGGTTAAGAAAGGATTAGTTTATTGTGTGATTTTCTTCCCTGTGTCAAAGTCAATGTCTATCTATTCACGTTCCATAACTTGTTCATTAAGGTTTACACACAAAGTATATATTAAAGCTACTAAACAACTTTTTACACAAAGCCTAATGATCTCACTACTCTAGTTTTCATTTCTTCTTGTCCACACCTTAAAATTATTTATTTTCTTGCAGTTATGCCCCAGCATGCATGAAAGTGCGTTCATAGTATATATGAACTTTTTGTTAGTGTAAGGAAATAAAATATACAGTGACAGATTCTGGCATTGCTAGGATAGACATCTCCACCGCGCTATCGCTATAAAGCAAGTTTGGTGGTCTCCTGTGCCGGAGCTCAGTGCAGATATTACCGAATACATACACTGACCAAGCTAAGACTACCATCACTTTTGAGTTGTCGTTGTTTAGCAAGTTCGGAGGAGTAATCGCGTCAGAGTTTGGATGAGAGGTAACTGTCGATGGCAATCCCGAGGGATGTCAACGGACAAAAGATAACTTGCACGACGAAGCTTCTTCTGTCAGCCCCCTTGCCCGGATTGAGACGTCGGCAACATAATGATAGGTTACCAGTCAGGCCCTAGGAGCATGGTTGGGTCAGCCGTTTACTCACTGACACAGCAGTCGGCGCGTCCGAGCATGCGCCAAGCTACAGTCTGTCCAGTAACACGACAATTGGCACGTCAAGGCATATGCTGAGTTGTGCCATATAAAGTCAGTTCTTATTCTTCTAAAAAGGTACACACAAATTCAGCCCTGAAAATACATATTCTATCTCTACACACGTTTTTCGGTCATCTAAATTAACCGTCGAAAAGCAATTTTTTAGAAACAGCTCTGACAATCGATTTCACTGTTTCTGTGCCGCAGTTGGGATCTTGTTGTTGCTGACTGGTTGCAGTCAACTTCACCGCCGCAAGTCCACCGCAGATGTCTATCATCGATTTTCTTTCTTTCACTTCCCAAACTCACACTCCACAGTACTTGTTATTATCGCCATCAGGATCAACATGGAAGGTATTTAGGATAAGATTAAAGTGAATGGTCGATGGATCAACTTAGACAATATTGGGCATTAAATCCCATCACCAATATTTAATTTTAAGAAAGTACATTACAAATTCATGTTTGACCAATGGAATTTGTGGATTGTACATAACGTGCCATGTCAAATGACTCTTAAATATAATGTACAAATAGAGTTATGTAGCATTATTGATGTAGAGAAATGGACATTGAATGAAGAAATAACCCAAAGACAAATCATAAGCAAACAATACTAGAAAACTTTATCTCACAATTTTATGTATCGTAGTGTGAGATAGTGGAAAAAAAAAGGAAATCGAACGTAGATACTTGTGGTGGTTGATTAGTAGAAGTTGATGGCAGTAGGCTGCTTGACAGATCTGCAAGACAAAAATAGCAAGAAAGACAGGTCAGAATTGTTCTGAAACAGCTCTCCGAAGATCTAGTTAGTGACCAATAAAGGGGGGAGAGAGTTCTTGGCTATGTGTGTAAAGAAAGAATATTGCGTACCCGTAAAAGGAAAAAGTATTAGTCTTTTATAGTGCAGCTCGGTGCATGATTGGACGCATCGACTGCCATGTCAGTAAACATAATACAGCTTGGGACATGCCTTTACGTGCCGACTACATAGTAGTCGGATGACCCAACATGCATCTAAAGCGTGATTGGTAGGTAGCCTACCACATTCTCGGCGTCCGAATTCAAGCGTGCGTGTGGCAGAGGAAATTCGTCGTGTACGTTGCCCTTTGACCTTGATGTGCTTTGGGAATCTCCACCTAGTGGAGTGTATCACCGAGCTCTCGTACGGAGATGCCGACCAATCTTGCCGAAGTGACAATCCGACAGGTACACTAACCTGAGCTCGGCCTAAAGTGAAACGAGACATTTTATCGTCCCACGAGTAGTAATCAACATAAAAATTCTTTTAGCCAAAGGCTTTACAATGATATTTAAAAATGTAGAAACCCCAATTCTACGTGCGCGAAAGAAGCAGGAAAATGTAATTACTTGCTAATCAAGTTCAAATTTAGAAACTAAAAAAAAAAGAAACATAAATCAAAAAACCTAGATTACAAAGGAATTAAATCCATAAAGAAATTGATAAAAAAATATTTTTTAAGAGAGCAAATTTATCAAATTGAAACCCCAAACCAAAGAATTTTGCCGGAATTCTCTTTTAGTCACAACACAGCAGTACGGTTTTTACTCTGGGCGATCCATTTTCTATCGAATACGCGTGGGTCGGTCCCACCGAAAATTTTGTTGGAGGACAGTCGCCAAAATTACTATTTTGCCCGTCAAATGGTCAAAATCATCCATGTATACTAGCTAATGAGCTTTGCAGCTTCAGTTATTTTTTTTAATTGAACATACGACCTTATATAATATACAACTCATGGGGATTTGTCTCATAGATTTTGGGGTAAATTTCACTAAGGTTTCTAATAACTAGTCATCTCTTTTAAAATTTCATTGACATCCTTTATTTTTAAAACTATTGTCAAGATACCCCTAAAGCTAATTTTTGTGCAAAAATAATAAAATTATCCTTATGTTTAAGATTTTTAAATTTCTTTCTCAATACACCAATAAAAGTTAAATAAATATTTTATATTTTATCAAAATACCATATATTTATAAATTATTCTATTTTTAATTTTTATCAATAAATTTTTTTTAAAAAATTATTAATCTAAATAATTTAATTTTTAAAAAATAGTGCTCCTAATCTAAACATACTTAAAAAATAAATTATGTTATCAATTTTTTTAAAAAGAAGAATGTTTATTTATTTTAATTGACGTATTGAGAAAAAAAATAAAAACCCTAAATATAAGAAAAATTTGGTCATTTTTGCATAAAAATTAGCTCTAGGAGAATATTGACAATATTTTCAAAACTAGGGAGGTCAAAGCAATTTTAGAAACTATAAGGTATGTGAGACCCGACCCGCGAAAACAAGTATTAAATTAATAACCGAATTAATTTTATTTAATTTTAAATGCATCTAATATTTTTCGCAGTAAATTATAAAATTAGGAAGAAAACAAAACACGATAATGCGATAATGCGACACGTTGTGAACACGCGGGTGCGTGCATGGTGGACATGTGGCA
>BRYF01000021.1:4865000-4867500 GCA_030159135.1 Actinidia polygama
TCTGTAAATTACTATCCAAAAGTAGACTTATTTTTTCAACAACGTTTGTTGTTGGAATAAGGCCGTGTTTGGCCATTTCATTTCACTTATTTTGTGAGTCTCGTTGGAATTGCATAGGATGCCTGCCTTGGGCCAACAACACGTGAACAGTCGGATTTTGTATTTCCTCATCGTTTGTTTGCGTGAGCATTTAATACTGTTTTAGAACAAGTCTGTCTGACAGACAGTGGGTCACGAGCCTAGTTTGCCCGAGCTACGGTAGATTTAAATTTAACTGCTTTAATTTGTGAATTTTTTATTTAATAATAGTTTTTTTCATAATTTAATTTTTAAATTTATATTTTTTTTAGTTTATCTTCACAAGAAAAATCTAGAAATATTTTGTAAAGGTTTTGATTAAAGTTTTTAAAAAGTCCGTTAAAGTAAAAAAAAACTTATTTGTCGAGTAAAAATATTTTTTTAGTGAGTTATTTTTAAATTAGATTAATTTTTATTTATTTTTAGATTTCTCTTTCCAAGCGGAATTGAAAAAACATAATTTTTTTATCAAACGGTAAAAGTAATTCCCTATAAATGAAAAACAAAAATTGCAAATTAAAATATCTAATTTTTGTTTTAAAAGATTGTAAAAGTATTTGTTGTAGTTTCCAATTTTTTTTTATGAGACAAAAATAACTTGAAGATTCAAAGAAATAAAACCCTGAATTTTAAGAAACGCTTTGTTTGGTTCAGTTTTTAGAATCGGGTTGGTAAAATAAATTTCCAAAAGCTATGTTTGAAACAAAAAAAAAATTATTGTTTTCATATATTATATATATTTTAGCAAAAAATAATTTTTTAGTATTTGAAAGTATCTTATTAACATTTTCTCGAAAAACTTGTTCCTTTCTAAAAAAATTCTAATAAAAAGAGTTTTGAAAATCGCTAAATTAAATAATTTTCTGAAAAAATTGTTTAACTTCTACTCTTGAATAATCAGTTTTTCATATAAGCTCAACTACATAATTGTATCATTGCGATTTCATTGGGAGTAGTAGTTGCATAGTTTTGGAAATAATTTTCACACTTTTTATTTTTATTTTTATAAATGCACTTATCTTTTTGTCTTTGTTTTTTAAAGTTATAAACTACTCTTGCATGCATTATATTTCAACAACAATGATAGGTACACACTCACTTTTTGGTGTGTACAAGACACACCCTCTCACAAATACAGTGGAGTCCGCTCTAATTAGGGTTTTTTTCAAAATATTCTGGTTTAATTTAGCGAAATCTAGCAAAATCTCTTTGAAATCCTCATTTAACTCGTTTTGTAATTCTTGAGAAGTCTTCTCCTCTTAATCAGGATCTAGAGAGACCATGTCTTCATTTATAGGATCCCAAGTGTCTGAATCAATCAAAAGTTCAATTGTTTCTGAACTATTCATTTTCAAATGATATCCACAGTGTTCACAAATATTCATTTTTAAAAATTGCTTATAATTTAATTCATAATCATTTTCACATAAAACCCACAAATGTGTCTGGTGTGTGTATATTTTTTGGTGTGTATCTATCATTTTTGATATTTTAAATAAAAATGATAGATACACACCCACTCTTTGTACACACTCAGATACACATTCTCACAAACACAGTGGAGCCCGCTCTAATTAGAATTTTTTATAAAAGTAGATTAGGGCGGACCCCACTGTATTTGTGAGAGGGTGTGTCTGGGCATGTACAAAAATGAATGTGTACCTATTATTATATTATTTCAAAGTGCATTAATTAGAATCATTAAATAAAAGAATTGTTTTTATAATTTCATGTAATAAAAATAAAATAGCGGTCACGTCAAATTTTGTTAACTAAGAGCCATACATGCTTACAAACCCCAACAGTCAAAACACTGAATCCATCCAGTTGACAATGAAAAGAGATGGGCATGTGATTTGTGGTGGCAGCCAGACACAGCATAGCCCAAGTCTATTATCCATGGCGAAACCAGACCAAAACCTTGTCCTGAGTTTGAGTATGGAGAAATGCTAGGTTTATAACAAATTTTGTAAAGAAAGTGTACAATATTCGTGAAACGACGTCATTTTTGCCGAATCAATGCAAAACGACGTCGTTTTATTTAGCCGAGACAGTCGGCTAAATGGAACGACGTCGTTTGACATTGATTCGGCAAAAATAACGTCGTTTCACTATATTGTACACTTGTTGTATGAAAATTGTCATAACTGTAGCACTTCTCTTGAGTCTGGGTCTAGTCTTACTTGTGTGTCACGTTCATGAATCATGGGTGGGGTGATTGGCTAAATGGGTCACCTATGCAACAACTCCCGTCAATCTGCCCTTTTCTCCACAAGTGAAGGTGAAAAATGGAGGGAACATGCATCCCTCTTTCAATATTTAATCACATGGATTTCTCAATTTGACAACAATAGCTCAATAGGGAAATCATACTGCTTTCAAACTTGGACTAAGAAATATTCTCTAAATTTAAAAATAGACA
>BRYF01000021.1:4890000-4897500 GCA_030159135.1 Actinidia polygama
TGAAGTGCGGGAGTTGTTGAGTGTTTCTTTTGTACACTTCGAGATTAAAACAACGTTGTTTTAATTAACAATAAAATAACGTTGTTTTATTGTCCTGAAGTGTATAAAACGACGTCGTTTTGTACACTCCAAAAATACTCCACACACAGCCGCACTTTAGAGAATCCGAATCCATCCAATACATCATTGTCATCAACGTTATCCTAATTATTTTTTAGAATATTTTTATTATGACACAACAAAAATACTCGTCATCCATAAGAAAAAGGAAATAATCCATTCAGATTTTGGTATGATAAACCTTTAGTTTATCATTACTAAACCTAATATATATATATATATATATTTTGATAGTTTGTCTCTAGACCTTGTCTATTAATCTTAGTCATGATTCCATTCTAGTCTCTAGAGATGACTTGTCCAGGTTTGGTGCGGTTTAGGCATAGAATAATATCGTAAGAGTAGTAATCCCACGGGAGCGTGCCCGTGGTAATACACGGGATTGCCTACGTGGTCTCTTGCCAACCATTTATTTTGGGATTGATTGAACAAATTATGCTTTATTTATTTTTTAAAGCCAATCAACCCCAAAATGGGTGGTTGACAAGAGGCCACGGGGGTGCCCCCGTGGTATTACTACGAGCGCGCTCCCGTAGGATCACTACTCATATCGTAATCACAAAAATCAAGAAAACGACTAACACTTGTGAATCAAGCAATCTAAAAACCAAAAAGAAAAAAAAACATAGTAATTAGAATAAAGAAAATAGTTTTGAGTTTGACAACATGGATGGTATTCACGGTTTTAAATCAGTATATGTCTCGTTTCATGCCGTTATTGATAACTAAATATAACTCCAAGATACAATCTATGAGAGTATTCGGTACAACTGAATTTATATTAGAACTGCTTAATTTAAATTAAAAATTGAAAATATTTCAAGAATCAACTATTTTTCATCTTTTATAGGTTGTTTTTCGCCCATAAATAGAAGCAGAAACAGAAATTATGCAAAACACTTTGACATAACTTTTAAAATAGAAAAAAATAAAAAATTATTCCTTTTAAACTATGCCAAACATGCAATATACATCACAAAGTTCCCAACCCACCATCACTAAAAGATGGAGTTTTCAAGTCTAACTCCCAAGAATGTTGGGTCATCCTCACATGATGGACTGGTTTATTGAGCTCCACTTGGGATGAATATCGGTTTGGTTGTTTTTTTTCTCAGACCTTACCCAAAATTGATTTTTTTTTTCCCCATGAATTGAAACTGATGGTAATAGCCAAAAACTGATGGTTCAATTCGATTTTTCAGTCAGTTTGGTTTTTCAATTTTTTTCCGATCCACTAAAATAAAAGACCCAATTACAAAAGTGGGTAAATATAATCGTACTCGATTGCTTGCGCTAGTGTATTGTGACTCAAGCCTTGTGCCAAACCAAACAAGGCTCAAACTAGTGCACTGGCCTTTGGGGGACAATGGGTCCCTCCATTTTCAATTAATTTCAATAGTAGTGGTTGAGAAAACAGAAGGACAAACTTCACTTTCAACTATTTGAGCACACAATAAAGGCCCACAAGTGGAGACATCTCTCCAACTTAAGGGGTGTTGAGAAAAGCATGCCTCTATATGTGAGTGATAGGGTGTGAGAATTTGATAGTATTACATGTATAAGAGTATCCCAATTGGTTAGAGCTAATTTCCTAATTTCAAATTTTTTTTAATCAGTTATAGTGGGTCTTTATAAAAAAATTTAAGTTGTGTTTGGATCAACGATTTGGTAAAAGAAAATAAAAAAGTAGATATGCCAATAATTCCAAGTAGTTGGATCGTCTACTTTTTCATTTACATTTTATTTTTTCTCACAAAATCCTTGATCTAAACCTAACCTTGCATTACGAAAAGTTAATTTTTTAAAGCGAATCAAAACATCAAAATAATTACTTCTCGTATTAAGCTTTTAAACAAATTTAGTAGTTTTTTTACCCAAAATCAAATCCTTGATCTAAATATAACCTTGCATTACTAAAAGTCAATTTTTTAAAGAAAATAATAGCATCAAAATAATAGCTTCTCGAAATAAGCTTTCAAACAGATTTTAGTATTTTTTTACCCAAAATCAAAAGTGGAAGCTGCGCCAAACTAGATGGATCAAATTCCGTGGTGCTAAAATTTAAAATATCTGCTCTTGAAAATTTTTGACAAACCCTCTGTAATGTCAAAAATTTTAATTTTTTGGCTTTGGTGCTCCATAAGTTCACATGCCAATTTGGCACAACCAACTTCAATATTAATTGCCCATAGGATTTCCGTCCCAAAACGTAATTTGTGACCATGATGTGTCTTTTTATCGGTGTGGCAAATTTGAATTTGCCAAACTATTGTGCCGGATTTGGCACAAGATTTGGTTCTGTCAATTTCTGACCAATGTTTTGGCACGGCAGAGGGCATAACTTTTTTTGAGTATTTAGCCAAAAAAAAAAAAAAAAATGTCTTCATTAAGACTTGCCTTGCCTTGCCATTGGAAATGCTATAAGAAAAAAAAATTATCCGCGCTCCTCAATTTTATTTATTCTTCACTGAATAAATAAAATTGAACTTTGCTCTAAAGGCTATTTGTAATAATTGGTATTTATGTTGTGAAAATTAGAGTCAAGTCATTGCACTTTATTAGGAAATTAAGGTTTGATTCTTGCAATAAACAAGATTTTCTTCTCCAGTATAACGCTTCCTAATATAGCAAATAAAAAGAAAAAGTAACAAGAGGATCCCAAATGTGTGGGGATTTTATGAATTAGGAAGGCTGAGGTCTCTAGCATATAGTGGAGATGTCAAAATACCGGGACCAAGAAGCTGGTGTTGATTTTAGGGCAAGAAGATGCGGAAAATGGAAGCGCAAAATATTTCATGGACTAGTAACAGATAATCCAGACTCGGGATTGTTCCTTTTTTAGGCCGTGAAAGTTCTGATATCACTTGTTGGGACTTATACACGAACATGAACACAAACCACGCGTAAATCAAATAGAAACACGCAAAAAAGAAAAATAAATAACTACATGAACTTCACATCAGAGACCCGAAAGGAACTAATTTGTCAATTTCCACACTGTTTGTTGTATGAACTCAAATTTGCCAATACAAGCAAGACCTCACCATCACCACAAAAATAAATTAAATAGATGCTATTTTGATTCCATGAATCTAACTAAATTCCTGATTCTCCTATGTTGTGTGCTTCAGAATTCTGCAATGAATATTGCAGTTGAGCTAACGGACAAGCGTGTCGATATCTAACCTAACTTCGTCGAAACCCACCAAATTGAACTCGCTTTCAACCACTAAGAATGGAAGAAAAAATCTTAGGTTCTGAGCCGGTAGGGTTTCATGTTGACACTAGGAAAGGTACAGGATGATAATAACAAGATAAAGATGAATTTGATGCTCTCCTACCGACATATCCTCTGCATTTCTTCCCTAAAATACAATTCTTGAAAGGGGTAATTTCGTCAAACCAAAGAAACAAGATAGAATAATATAAATTGAATATTCTCACTGCACATCAGGGGACCATCTAACTAATTCTATGTCTAGAGATCTTCGGAGATCGTCGACCACAAACTGGGGGCTCCCTACTTGGGGTAAAGGTATTCAAATTAATACCTTGAATTTTTTTTTCCCTATATAGGTTATATGTATATTTTAATGTTTTGAGCCCAAATATACCCAGTACCAGCTCAAATATACCCCATCCTCCATTCTTGATTACCTAATCGTCTACCGACTATATCTGCTGATATTTATTAAAATATTTGATCGAAATGCCAAAATCCCGATATGTAATGGCTGATACATAACGTATTGATCAATCTTTAGAACATTCCTCCAGATGAATATTTGCTACAGAATTGAGAAGAGCATTGATCTCCATGTCACTAAGGCTGTGTTTGGTTCAAGGATTTATGGATGTTTATTCTGGGAGAGGAAAATAGTAGGAAAAACTTAGCATCCCTCCACAAATCATTGATCTGAATATAGCATGAAAGAACGATATTTCGCATAGATGCTCATAGGAAGGGAACTAAAGAGCATGCCTTTCCATATACGAGATGGGAAAACCTGATGTACAGTGTCTGCAGAGAGCACCTTGGCAAGTCAAGTTTTGTTCATACTGCAAGAGAACACCATTAGTGCCGCTTCTATGTATAGATCTGAATATGCTCCTGCAAGACAAAAAGCAAAGACAAAACAATTAGCTACCGGAAAGGAAATAAAATAGGATTCTCTCACAAACAAGTCATTCAAGTACTTGCGTCATATTATTGTATGATTATAGAAATAAATAGATGACGTTGGAAAACAGTTGCGAATTTAATTAAAGATTTAAAAACTGCCTCTCTTCTTCATAGTTTATGAAAACTTGCCTCTCGTTCTGGGAAGATCCTATTCTTTATTTGACAATGTGAGATTGTGTTCCACTTGATTATGAAGTAGATTTCTTGTGCACCAGACGTGGCATGTGAAATGATTGACAGATTGGCTCCAAACTATTGGGCTCAAGAGTGGGCATATTCTGCAGTGCATACTTGGGATGTGTGGCAATGCGGTGCCAAAAAGTGCCCAAGGCTGGCCAAGCGTGTGCCTTCAAGTGCACATCGATGCACACTGTTTTCTGGCTAAATACACTTTCTGCAGAAATATTATTATAAAGTTGTATATTTTTGTGGAAATGCATTTTTTCCCAGTTTATTAGAGGTTAAAATGGGGGTGAAATAACTTCCAAGTAAAAAATTATTTCCTGTTGGGGTTGAGAGCTTTCTGTGATTTTTGACATCTTTGATTCAGAATGGAGTGCTTATTTTCTCAGCTCTATTTGCAAGTTCACTTGATCTACTCTGGAAGTTTCAATGATTAAAAACAAGGTCGTAACTATTAAATTGCTTGTTTTAGTATGTAAATTTTTTGCAAACAACGCATAACTACTGTATGTTACTGTAAGGTTATAAAATATCGAGTACTAGCTCTGACTGAGTAACGGCAGGCACCGTTGTCAGGCTGTCGCTCTATAGCAAGTTCGGCGGAGTCATTGCGTCGGAGCTTGGTCGAGATACCTTATAAAGGGACAAAGTATCAAACACTAGGTCCGTCCGAGTTAGGTCAAGCACCGTTGCCAAGTTGTCATTCTATAGCAAGTCCGATGGGGTCACTGCACCGGAGCTCAGTCGAGATGCGACGGTCGGCGACAATCCCAAGGCACATCAAGGACATGAGGTAACTTGCACGGCGAGGTTTCTTCTGACAACCCCCACGCCTAGATCGAGATGTCGGCGACATGATGGCTAGCTACCAACTAGGCCTTAGGAGCATGGCTGAGTCAGCCATCTACTCACTGACACAGCAGTCAGCGCGTCTCGGTACTCGTTGAGCTGCAATCTATCCAGTGACATGACAGTTGGTTCATCCCTGCACGCGCCGAACTACTATATAAGGCCAATCCTTATTCACTCATAGGTATGCAACTTCAGCTACTCTATGCTTATACACTTGTCTCTCTCTCTCTCTCTCTCTCTCTCTCTCTCTCTCTCTCTATGCGTACACTTGCTACCTTCGATCATCTAACTTGATCGTTGGACAACCATTCCAGGAACAGCTCTAGCGGCCTTTCTCACTGGTCCTATCTTGCAGTTAGGTTCAGCAAGTCTGCAAACACCTTCTGCAATTTTCACTATTCTTATCTTACAGCTAAGTCCAGCAAGCCTTCAAACATTGTTCACCACCGTCAACCGTCGTGCAGTCATCACAAGTTTCTATTTTCGATTTCTCTTCATCCATTTAAATCCTCACAACTCACAATTGTTGCCGTATGTGGGAAATCGATCATAGACATCTGCACAACACGATTATGGCCTCTGAAAGCACCACCGGTGGAAGAAGCAGTCATGGAACCCAAAGGGAGAAACCCCCCCACCCCCCCCCCCGTTCCCAGAACTCCAGGTACAAGGGGGAAACTACTGGCCGATGCTCAAAGGGCGGCCAAGGGCCCCTCTGGGCAAAGGTCAAGTCGGTTGCCCCCCAAAGGTGGAAACGACAGCCGAGATGTCACTATAAGGCGCCTAGAAACCCAGTTGGCAAAGCTGACATAGATCATGGTGCCCAACAATCTAATAATGCCTGCCCCAGTGGCTGGTGAAGGGTCGTCCGAGGTGAGGTCCACCAGACGAGAAGACCCACCACGGGGTGGCAAGAAGGCTGGGTCGAAGAGGGTTTTGAGGCTCGTGAGGAGCCACCTCAGATCGATCCACATAAGGTTGGGTGACTTTGTTTTAAAATTGTTGGGAATACCAAGGACTCGGCGGAAGTGAAGCTCGGTGCCAATCAGGAAGGTCCATATGAGATAACTAAGCTCGCCGGTAAGGGTTCTTACCATCTTGAGAACCTCGAGAGCAAGCAAGTCCTGAGATCTTGGAACTCCAAAATCTTGAGAAAATATTACCAACAAAATATAACTCTTTGTACCGAGCTTGAATTTATAACAGTCGTACATTATACTATCAAGAAATTATCATCAAACCACTATGTTTGCCACATTTGTTAAATATATATTTTTTACTATGCAAATAGTCTTATCATTTAACAAGTTTGATTTTAAACTTTCTAGAAAAAGTTCTCGAGCTCGGTCGTAAAAAGTTTCACATTTCGACGCCATAAATTACTTGCAAAAATTTTTGCTTACAAAAATTTTCCAAAAATTATTTAAATCGAGATGCATTCCTCATTTGCCTAAGCATGGTCGAGACGTGACAGTCGGCGGCGATCCAAAGGTACATCAGGGACAGGAGGAGACTTGCACGGCAATATTTCCTCTGACAATCTCCATGATTGGATTGAGACGTCGGCGACATGATGGCTAGCTACCAACTAAGTCTTAAGAGCATGACTGAGTCAGCAACCTATTCACTGACATAGCAGTCAGCACGTCCTAGTACTCGCCGAGTTGCAGTCTGTCCAATGACATGACATTTGGCTCATCGCAGCACGCACCGAACTACTATATAAGGCCAAGCCTTATTTACTCAAAAGTATGCAATTTCAGCTATTCTAATCTTACACACACACTCTCTACATACACTTGCTACCTTCGGTCATCTAACTTTACCGTCGGAGAGCCGTTCCGGGAACAACTTCAGCGGCCTTTCTCACTGGTCCTATCTTGTGGCTAGGTCCAGCAAGCCTACAAACACCTTTTCATTGTTTTTATCTTGCAGCTAGGTCCAACAAGTCTACAAACATCATTCACCACCGCCAACTGTCATGTAGCCACCACATGTTTCTATTTACGATATCTCTCCATCCATTCAAATACTCACAATCCCACAATTACTTTTTTTGTCTGTTTACAAATAATTAATATAATGGGCTACTGAGAGCGGCAATCACTTTGTGCATGTTTGGTCTCTCCCCGTACAAGCGAATCACTACATGTACCTACAGA
>BRYF01000021.1:5065000-5067500 GCA_030159135.1 Actinidia polygama
GATTCGGTTCTGGGTTAGAAAATTTCTAAACCGAGAACCGAACCTATTTAATCGGTTTGCTAAGTTTCAAGACCAGGACCGAACCAGAGGCCTTATAAAACCGAACCAACCCAACCCAAAGGGCTCGGATTGGTTCGGTTCTCGGTTCTTTCGGTTCTTTTGAACACCCCTAGTTCAAACCACACAATTTTACAGAAGTGTCCAACTATAGTTTTTTTTTGAGTTTTTCTTTTTACAAATTCACATTTTTTTTATCTTTTGATAAAAATTAATTTCTTACTTTTTTGATTCCTATCGATTGAGAAAAATAAAAATATAAAAATCTTGTTTAAATTTAAAAAGAAATTCAACCAAAGATAAAAAATTACTTAATTTGTAGCATAGAAATATTTTTTCGTTAGTAATATTTTCTAAAATAATGAAGTTAAAAACTCTAAATTTTAATAAACGGAAAAATCATAAATGAAAAGTTCAACTCCATACATGAAAACGAATATATCTTGAATGACAAATTAGGAAAGTTAAAAAAAATAAATTCTTGAATAAAAATAAATAAAAGGAATCAACGTTATATATGGTATCGTTTGGCCAATGTTTTAAAAACCGGACCGAACTGGCTGGTTCGATCGGTCGAACCGTCAATCGGTCGGAAAAAACGGTCCGGTTACCCACTAAAATCCGTTTTGGTCAAAACCCGATCAAACCCGCGGTTGAACCGGTAAACTAACCATTAAACCGGTCAGTGAACCGGGTTGAACCGTCCGATTGATAGATGTTTGACTTTTTTTGAGTTTAATCACACTTTAGACCCTCAAAATTTTAAGTATAACTCACTTGACTCACAATATTTAAATTATTGCAATTAACTCTTTAATTATTTTTATTTTTATCTATTATAAATAATTTATGTCACGGTTCGATAACGGTTCAATAACGATTGACCCGACGGTTGAACCAGTGACCCGTGACTCGGTGCTTTTTCCGGTTCAATCCGATTTTCGATTTTTAAAACATTGCGTTTGGCTATGACAATCTAATTTCTATTCATATTTTTTTTCCTTTTCAATTTTTTTAAAGATTTATCATTTTTTTTAGTTCAATTCTTTTTTGATTGAGAAATTGGAGAAGTAAAAAATAATAATTATATTGAAAATAAATAAATTAAAAACAAATAAAAAAACTAAAAGAGACTATTTTTAAATATTTTTTAATATATAGTCTTTTTTTTTTTAATTTCTTATTTATTTATTTAAAAATATTCATATTTTGTACACTTACTCTTTTGCTTATGTAAAATTTTCAAAATAAACAAATTAATTATCTTGACGCCGTTACTATTCGTTCACGTCTTTTGGCGTTTGGAAACCCGTGACTTCTGGAACAACACTGCTTGTCAAAACTCAAAAGTCCTTATCCACGCTGCTTTTGGACTACGGGGTGCGTGTAAAAATCCAATAAAGCACCAGCCAATCTTTACCTAATCATTAGTTTAATCAAAAGTTAGGCAAACCCAAAAGCCACTTTTAATAAGCCTTTTTGCACATTTACCCTCGAGCTGTCATTTTTTAGGAGGATTTGCTTCTTCTTCTTCTTCTTCTAAAGTTTAGGTTTACGCATCTTTCACCTCTTATTTTAATGGGGGACATTTACGTAAGATTGTATTTAAATTAAAAACTTAATTAAAAAAAATTATAGATAATTTAATAATTTCGAACAGTTAAATCGTCTAATTATTTTATTTTATTTTATTTTATTTTTTATTTTCTCATCAAATTCAATATCAAACACGACTTAAGAATGAGAAAAAAAAATTAATTTTGGGGATAATTAATTACTACAATAAGAGGTCACCCTCATCTAGATTTCAAACCCACTTTTTAAGGATACAAATTTACTATTGTCATTTCAATTTCAGGCATGGCTAAAGATTTCACGATCCAAAAGTGATGATTTTTAAACATTAACTTTAATTTTTTAGAATTATTATAATTAAATTCAATTTGTTAGAATTGTATTAAGCCTTCCCAAATATATGAAGTTTTCAATTGAATAATTTTAGTGATACTAACCTTATTTTATTTGAATTTGAGTTAGTACTATTTAATGGAGTAAATCTTAGTGCAACTATTATCATACTCACAACTCTTATAGTACGTATTCTTGCTGTTTTTTTTTTTGAATTATTATTTTAATTTCTATTTCTATGATTCGATCCGTATATAGAAATAATTTTCAGTTTAACTTCCATTTCGGAACCATGTTTTCCTCTCTCTTTCACTAATTTGTTTGATATTTGGTTTTCGCGTAAACTTTGTTTGATATTTTTTGGTGAATTTTTGTAGAATTTCAATTGTCGCATGTTTTTTCATATATTGCAAAAAAAAAAAAAAATTGGTGAAAAGAGTTTGAAAAATCTAATATCTACACCTTACCGTAGACGTTTTTACAAAATAACTTGCTTTTCGACTTAGTTTTTAATTCCATGCATTACACGGGTTAA
>BRYF01000021.1:5095000-5097500 GCA_030159135.1 Actinidia polygama
CAAAAAATGAAAATAACTTTGTTTTTCAATTTTATTCAATAAGGGCAGTTCCTGTTTAGTTTCCAAAAACAGAAAATAACTTTGTTTTTCAATTTTCTGGGATAAAATTGATTTTTTCTATTTTCTATTTCTATTTTTTTTTTGGATTTTTTTTTTGCAGTTTCTATTTACAATTATTTTTTTTGTGTGGTTAATTTCGAAGAGATTCAAATATCTTTAGTTTTTGTTTAATAATTGAATGGATGTGGTGAATAATTTGATATTTTTATTTTATGATTTGGACTCGGCAATTTATATTAACTGCACATACATAAAATATTACGGTGCTTCCATATACATAACTTTCAGACAAAATTCCGCTACAAATTCTTACCGTGCATATCACGGGTTTTTTGCTAGTATATATTGAAAAGAAATGCATATAAATAAATTTCCAGTTGTATATACATTTTTGGATTTTGAATTTCGAAAGAGATTTATCCAAAAAAAAAATATTAATAAGAAATCACTCCCACAAAAAAAAAGGGTTTAATTTCACAAACACCTCCTAAACTATTGTCTTTTGGCACTTTCACCTCTCATCTAAAAAGTAAATCATATTAACCCTTTAACTATTTAATTGTACCACTTATATCCATTTCATTACTAATCTGTTTGAAATAGTGATGGAAATAGAGTATTGGCTTATTTTTCAACCAAAAAAAAAGAGAATATTTTAGACATAAGGACATTTAATTTAAGGACATGTGATCGATTTTGATCACTATTTTAAATAAATTAATAATAGAAGGGGTGTAAGTGATACAATATAATAGTTAAATGGGTCAATATAATTCACTTTTTAGATAAGGTGGTGAAAGTGATAAAGATGAGAGTTTAGGTGGTGTTTGTGAAATTTAGCCCCCCCCCCACCCACTCACTCACTCACCCACCCACCCACCACCACCACCACCACCACCAAAAAACAAAGCTTCGACCCTATTTTTCTATTTTCTTCTTCTTATTATTATTATTTTCTTTTTCCTTCACAAATCCCTCTCGTGGACTGGGCAATGCTACGAACTTTGGGTGCTGATCTCCAGGCATTAACACCGTCAAGTTACGGCCATGAGTTGGCTCTGCCTTCTGCAAGGAATTCAGCCATTATGAGAAATATATATAAACCAACAAAATTCTAAAGCTTCAAGGAAGAAAAACTATTGCTTTGAAGCACAAGAACATATATATATATATATATATATATATATATATATATATATATATATATATATATATATTTTGTTCGGAAATATTTGTTCGCTTGAGAAAACCAGCTGTAGACTTCTCATTTTTCCCTTCACTTTTTGAATTGATGTGTCATTTTTATTTTTTTATTTTTAAATAATTTTAAACTATTGAAGGATAATTTTAGAAAGTTAAACTTTTGTATATTTGATATTTTAAAAAGTTGGATTCCCGAAAATGAACAAAACAAATTGGGACGGAGGGAGTTTGAATTTTGGCATTGAGTTTGACATAGCTTTACATACCATGATAAATAAACATTTCAAATTTATCATGAAAAAGCTCTCTCAAATCCATGTTTCAAATTCCATCACGGTATACAGTCATACACTAAAGCTCTATTTGAATCAAAGATTTGGTGAAAAAAAAATAAAATAATAAAAAAAAAGTTTGACGATCCAATGGTCTCAAACGGTTGGATTGTCTAACTTTTTCATTCTCATTTTCTTTTTTTCTCACCAAATTCGGGATTCAAACATAGCCTAAACATGTAATCCAAATCCAAATCCAAATCCAAATCCAAATCCATCATGATAAATATGCATTTCAAATCCATTATGCTAAAAAAGTTATATATACTTCTTTAAATAAGAGTAATGAAAAAAATAAATTATAAAAATTTAACAAAAAATAAAACTAAGGAAGATATATACCAAGGTGTTTTTTGGGGGTGGATGTGTGGTATGTTGTTGGGATTGAGATGTAATTTCATAGGAGTAATTGATAGGAGGAGGTTGAAGGAATATTAGGGGTTTAAGCTTGTCCCAGTGGTAGCAACATGAGAAGAAGCCACTCATGCACACCAACATCAACACCACAAGAGCTAGCCCCAATGGGAACCCCATGGCTGGCCTTGACGATCCTTCATCCATCTCTCTCTCTCTCTCTCTTGCTAGTAGTAGTTTTGTACTTGGAGGAGTTGTGGTGATTTCTTTGGTGGTGGTGGTTGATTTGGTGTGATTTTGACAAATTTATAGTGTACTTTTGGACTGGGCCGTACACTTGATTTTTGGATATGAGAACTGATCAGACGGATTCGAGTCCGTGGTATTACCACGGGTTCACCTACATGGCCGCGCCACATCCATCCATTTGGGGTGGATGGGACAATTTTTTTTTTTTATGTCCCATCCACCTCAAATGGGTGGATGTGGCGCGGCCACGTAGGCGAGCCAGTGGTAATACCACGGGCTCGAGCCCGTCTGATCGGTTCTCT
>BRYF01000021.1:5175000-5177500 GCA_030159135.1 Actinidia polygama
ATTTATCGTTTACTAACAATAATTTATTTTTAATCTTCCCATGTCTCCTCTATGATTCTAGGGCTTCACTATTTTTAATCTTCCCATGTCTCCTCTATGATTCTAGGGCTCCACTAGCGCTCTCTCCCGATTTTTTCTCCCCATAGTTCTCGTCTCTTGCGACCTTCTCTCTCCCGATTTGCTCTCTACCATCTCTCTTGATTTTTAGCTGTCTTTCTCTTTATCTGTGAAGGTTAAAGGATAATAATTTGTTAGGTAATAGTTTTTGTTTTGTTAAAATAAGTGGACACATGAGACAGTGGATCCAAAGCTAAAATGTTGTGTTAAAAGAGTGATTTGATGGCATTGAAAAGCGTTGAAAAGTGTGGATAGTATCCACGCTTTTAATATAATATTTTTATTATTTTTCTTAAATATTTATTATTATTTTATTTGGATCCAATAGTATAAAAACGTGATTACTAAACACATTTTCTTAAATACGTCGTTTTATCACATGTCAGGAATAAACTAAAATAACTTTATTTTTTTAAAAAAATAAATATTTTGTCACACATGGGTAAAGACCCCGACGGCCTATATATACACAAAAAAAACTCATGTTTCGGTTTTTAATCGCGGTGCGGATTAAAAAATTACAAATCAATATGTGAGAGAACATCTTGATTTATCCGAACTGTAAACTGATTCTGATTCATTCAAATAAAAAATGAACCGTACATTAAGATCGATTTGGACTGTTTCACGGTACTATCGATTTTTTTCTTACTCAATAAAAAATATATATATATACACACACATATTACTCTTACCCATGTAGATCGTTTTGGACTGTTTCACGGTTCTATCGATTTTTTTCTCACTCAATAAAATATATATATATATATATACACACACATATTACTCTTACCCATGTGATTCACGATTCACTTTTAATGAGAGGAGTGTCAAGTGTGGTGGAAGTCGCGTTGAGAAGATATGCATGCAAAAGCATTGAAAAAACTCGCAAAGCTTGATGTGTTGTGGGAGGGTTGAAAGGAAAAAACAATTTTAAACCAATAACCCGGGTCAGAAATCAGGACCCAATGACCAATGGCCCGCGAAACCAAAGGCTCATGATTGACATGGAATATTATAATTCATCTATTGAATTCTCTCACATTTTAGTATTATTTGCGTATATTATCTTTTATATTTAATTATTATTTGGCGCAAAAATTATAAAAGAATTTTGCAAAACAAAAGAATTTTTTGAAAAGTGGTAGAATACAAAATAAAAGAGCCCAACCGGTCGAAGAAAAATCTCTACCGGTAGGATAAAAGCTCTGCCCATTGGGGCTGTCACAACAGTGAGCAAATACTGAGACATTTCTCTTCCCAAGGAAGTAACTTCTAACAAAATGTCATGACGAAAAGCTATTTCTTGGGCAGCCATTTTTTTTTGAGCTTTCACACTAGAGGCTAGAGCATTGGGTTTCCCCTCTCTCTCTCTACCGTCTCTCTCTCTCTCTCCCCGAATGTGTATGTGTATATATATCATTAGATATTTATATATGTATATATATATATATATATTTGTATTTTGCCTATATATATATGGGGCCAGAGAGTTCTTAAAGGGGCTGGAGTTTTTAGTTTTGAGCTAAGTTTTCGTTTTAGTTCTCTCTCTCTCTCTGTCTCAAAAGTTTAGTAGTTCTAAGTTTTTAGTTTAGTTTTAGTTTTACTTTTAGTTTTGATTAGTTTTACTTTTAGTTTTGAAAACTCTTTGTTACTTTTAGTTTTAATTTATACACTTGTTATTTTTTTGTTAGTTTAGAAAATAGTTTCAAGTTCAAGTTGTAATTTTCAAACTCTACTTTTCCATAAAAGCTTGTAAGTTTTTTTTATTTCAATTTATGTAATTTTAATATTTCAATTACTTTGAATCTCAAACTATCCGCCTTGATGGCTGGGCTATTGCTTACATACACCGCCTTAATGGTCGGTTTTATTGTTTTTTTTTTAATTTCATGTTTCACCTGAATGACTGGGTTAAATTTGGTTTCCTTTAATTTCGTGTTAAGTTCTTTATTTTTATTTACTTAATTTGTATAAAAGATTAAGTCTTCCATACCTATGGAAGACTAAATCTTTAGGCTCGGTTCATGCATGATATCTTCTACTGATCATTTGATGAACTAATTTCTTTTCTCTTCCCAAACAATTTTAATATTTGTTTATGAAATCATAATGGTAGTTTTAAAGATCAAAACTTAGAATTGTACACATCTTTGATTAATTATTATCAATTTCACTTGGTATAATACTTAGATCAATTGCATTCCAAGTATTTGAAACCATATAAAAAAATCTCATAATGGTAGCTTTAAAGATCAAAACTTAAAATTATAAACATCTTTAATTAATTGTTATTAATTTCACTTGACACAACTAATGCTTAGATCTCTTGCATTTTAAGTATTTGAAAACATATCAAAAGAAAACCAGTATTGATTTCATA
>BRYF01000021.1:5197500-5200000 GCA_030159135.1 Actinidia polygama
CTGATGCCCTATTTGATGCATGCGGTATGGGAATGATTGGAAGCTATTATGAGAATGATGGAACACTTAAAGAATAAAGGGAGCCCTAGTTTCTGAAGTCTTTTTTTTAATGAAAATGGAAAAACAAATAGTAATTCTGCTAAGTGGTTATATAGCTGCTGCGTGATGAACCTTACCAGCAGTTACAGTTCCATGCTCCTGTTATGGTTCCTTGGCTTCTTTTATAGTCTAGTTCATTTCATAAGAAATTCTCCTGCATATTGTGGCAGTGTTTCCACATTCAGGAAAACTTTCTAACTACATGGAGACTCTGGATATGTCACTGCTTTACGTCAGTAGTATTATTCTATCCATATAATTCTGAATACAGTAGTTTTTCATGCGACTTCCATTTTTATTGTTGTTGTGCTTTGTCTTACTTTCTCTTTTGCAATATTCTTGTAATAATCTCTCAAAGACAAATGAACTATCTTTCAATGGATTTGTTTAAAAGTCCTGCAGCTTTCAGAAGCTTCCTCTTAGTGTTGCATTCACTGATTTGCATTCACTAATTTTCTGACTCCTTTTTCTCCTGCTGCAATTGGATTTGAGGGCATTAAATCATATTGCTTAGCCGGTCCATTTGGTATTGAATTTTGAGAAAGTTCAAAATAGACATTTCTTTTCAGAATTATGCTTCCTTTATCTTCCTGAGATAGTCTTGATGCAGAATAGCAGCGATCTGCCAGTAAAGGGATACAAAGAGAGACAAGAAGGGGAAGAAGACAAGATAGGTTGAAGAAACAGAGCAGAGGAGGAGAATAAAGAGAGAAAGAATCAAATCTGAGAGGGAAACAGATATTAGCTGGAATTCTGAATTATGCCAAAAATAATGCCAGGTTTCCAACACTTTCTCTGTATCTATAATGTACACACTATCCAATAAGGAAAAGGAAAAACTGAAACAAAGTTCAAAACAGAAATAGAAGGCCCAAGCAAAATCAAAATTCCGTAAACTAGGTGCACTTGAACCCCATCTAGTCTTGCAGGATAATTAGTTATGACATATGAGAAAACAAAATAGGGATGGATATTGATCTGGTTTTAGAATGAACAGTGATATTGATCTGGTTTTAGAATTAACAGTCCTGCTGGGAATTTCCAAAGATTAATTTCACCTATCTGCTCACGTTGTAGATTTATGTACCACAAGATGTACGACAAGCAACAAATGTGAAAGCACATTTTCTTACAAGTAATGGATTAAAAAGAGTGGAAACGCTAAAAGGTGCTTAACCTATATACCAAAAGGAGTCAAAAAGGCCCAACTTGAAGCACATTCACACAATGTATGTAAATGCCCTATGGCAGTGATAGTTTGACTTATCAAGCCAACTTTGAAATTGGAATTGGTTATCAAGTGAACTTACTCCTGTACAAAGGGAAGAAACAATTAAAAAACTGCTATCAGTGTAAAGACCCAAACCTAGAAATTAGTGGATTTGTTGTGAAAATCTGAAAAAAGCTAATTTTGGATTTTTGTGAGGTTGTGGTTTGACCTGAATTGAGTTGTACTCTCTTCTTGCTAGGGTATTTACATACGAAAGGAGCAAAACGAGACTGTCGTGTAGATATCTATTTACCTCTCTAATTCTTGTCGAAAGGGGTTATTCATGGAGCTAATGGATTAAGAACTTGTGGTCAAAGGGGTTTATTATGCATTCTTATGTCCTTCACACAGGTGTTAGGAATGATGCCGTGATAGATGTTTGGAGGGTTGTGTATTGTCCTTCTTAGTTAGCCATAGTGAGATGTTGTTCGCCATGGCAATAAGGTCACCTCTCTACAACCCTCCAAATTCGTGTTCATCATTTAACACCTAAAATTATATTACTTCAGAAAAAATTCGACTATCTCAACTATTATCCCATTCTTTCCGGAAATAAATTTCTTTCTAAAAGGGATTGACACAAAGAAATGTCCTTCAAAGGCCACCAAGCACCTGGACCTCACCTCTATGGTTAATACCAAGTTCCAAAACTAAGGGCAAAACAATGACAACTGCATGTAGTGTTCTATAAATATCTTTTAAGCTCGAGATATTCTGTAAGTTGGCCATAGAAATGATATAGCAATATGGCATGATGTTCAAAAATATGGACACCATAATTAACATGTTCCTAAATATGGAATCGTTGTCTCAATCAATCATCCAAGAAATTTGTTTTTTGTCGTGATGTCTTGTTTGAATGTGTTTAACAAGGACAATCTTCAAGACGTGTTGGACATCGGTCTAAAGGTGTCTTATTTTTCAATTATCATTTGAAAATTGGACTTGTGTTAATCAGTTGGACTCACATGGCAAGGAACAAAATTTCCTTTTGTTTGTCGAAACGTTTCCGTTTCCGTTTCCTAAGAGACCGGAGCGAAACATTAGTGGAATAACGAAACACTATTATTACGATCAAAACAGCTGAAACATAAAAAAATGCACCAAAACACAAAGCTATATACCCAAACA
>BRYF01000021.1:5207500-5210000 GCA_030159135.1 Actinidia polygama
GAACTGACAACTATTATTCCACCAAACCAAGGGCAGGGACAACTTCAGAGCTTACTGTTGATGTGGAAATTCACTTGCTGAACCATAAATCTAGCAACTTAAATGAGTTAGGGTTTACACTTCGAAAGTTGGATATAGTCCAACATAGCATGGATAAGTGTTCCAGTTTATCCTACCCCTAAACCACCTTCAATGAAACCAAATTCAGTGATGTCTTCAATGGAGCTCAAATGGGCATTTCAGTAGATGCTAATACTACACTTCGATGGCATTCCGACAAATCCTAAGCTATATTGACTTCTTAAAGGATCCCTGCTCTGATGCATTACCCCTCTTTTGAACAAACATTTCACCTTGTGAGCAGTAATGCCACCACCCTAACAAGGGCTCTTAAAATTTTTGTGAATAGTCATTTTATTAGAAAGGTTTCTAATCTAACTTGGGATACGGAGACAAAGATGTAATCTAACATATATCCTTTTACTATTTGAGTTTATTTTGTCATGTTGCATATTTTAATTGCTTTATTATGATGATAGGGATGAATTGAAGAGAGATAATATTATTAGGGTTTTGAAGCTGTCCAACTTAAAACCAATTGGTATAGGTGGAGTAGCATCATATATATCCATCTTTGGTGGATTAGATAACAGGTGGGACAAGTCTAATAATCCCTCACACGTGCAACTCGGATGCACGTGGAGGTGACAGAGAGAGAGACCAGACTAGAGAGCTAGACTCGGGCAGAGACATGGCCCACGAGAACCACTCAAGACTTAGATACCATATTAGGATTTTGGAGCCTTCCAACCTCAAACCAAGTGGCAATAGATGGAGTAGTCAAGTTATAGATTCCAAGCTTGGGGGATTAGATACCCAATGTGGGATAAGTCTAACAAATCTATTGAACAACCATTTCCAACAGTTTCACAATCTTAATATCTTTGTGGATGGAATTTTGGAGCCTTCCAACAAACCAAGTAGCAATAGGTAGAATAGTATCTAAAATATAGATTCCAAGCTTGGGGGATTAGATACCCAACGTGGGACATAACAAATCTATTGAACCACCATTTCCAACAGTATCACAATCTTAATATCTATATGGATGGGAGATGTACTTATCATGTACCAAATGATCTCTTTCTTAACCATAGGACCATCCTAATTATTCTTTCTGCATTTTGGAAGGGACACAATAGCACCTGTAAGTCTGATTCTTTCGCTGTCCAATCGATAACTAAAAAGATTGTGGCAAAATGATTTGAGTTGATCTTAACAAGGGGTATAAATGCGGAGAAATAAGTTTAGTGAATTATTATAAATTACATACCTCATCAAATGATAACCTACGAGTTGAAGAAAGAATTTATTGTCTCAACCTAAAAAAATACTAGGTGCTTTTGTATTTTGTTTGGTTTATGATAATTTGGGAAGGAGGAGGCATTTTGAAGGTCAAGTAATTGTACATTGGTTAGTTATTTATGATTTGGTTTTCACAGTCTTGTTATTGGAAAGATAACAAAAAGTAGGATATCGACGGTTTGTTTTGTAGTTTTGACCCTATGGAATTCTTTCATGTGTTCATGTTCTCGTACAATTGCTATCTTTTAAGTCTTACATAATGTTAGTTAGCACCAGTATCACTAGGCATAGCAATCTCCCCTACAGTGTTGGAGGGTGTTGAGTGAAGATAGAGCTGATGTAGTGTTGAGGAGATAATCGCTTTCCTTTAAATTGTATATCAAAAAAAGAAATGCCGATTGTCCAATTTTGGCCTCCTTTTAAGCTTTTATAAGTTTGGTACTAGCAAGTAATACAAAATTCTTATCATTAACTTGAAGCTTCAGATAAGGAAATGATTACAATTGCAAAAATTATATGGAAAACTAATTTGGTTGTAACTTATAGACATTTTTTCATAGTTTTTGAATCATTGGAGGTTTCTGAATTAGCCTTGCCAGACAAGCTCCCTTCATGTCTAGGCCTCCTTATGGTTATACTAAGTGCACAAGACTGCTTTTATAGAATGATGCATGATAGGTAGATCATAGGAAATTTTACGTATTCTTTTTTCGTAAAGAAATTGATTCTCAAAGCTTAAACTTATGCCTCAACACTAGGCTCATCTGCATGTATATATTTCTATTTTGCATTAATCTATACTCCACCATTGTATGTCATTTAAAGTTATCAATTGGTCTATTTTGGTTTTAAGGGAAAGTAAGCATCTTATTGTCTTTCTATCTCCACGATTTTGTTAATAAAGACGACCAAGAGGTTAAGCCTTATTAATGGCTAATGCCACAATTTATTGCTAAAACTCTGATTAATAAAGTTGTTGGTGTATTAATTTGAACTTGTATTTGCTTAGAACGATTTGAGTCCACATTGTAAGAATATGCTAGTTGCTGATCTCTTATCTGTAAATGGGTGTCATTAGTTTTATCAATTGGACTTTTGCAGGACAAAATAGTCTTAGAATATATTTGTAAATAAC
>BRYF01000021.1:5212500-5220000 GCA_030159135.1 Actinidia polygama
CATTTTATCATGTTAAAGTTTCAAAATATCATGAAAATACGTCACAAGAAAACCGTCTTAGGATCATATGTCAAGTATGAAACTCTGTCATGTTTTTGTTTCAAAATCACTGTTAGTATTTTGGCCATAACTTCTTTATACGAAATTCTTTTGAGTTGATTTAAGTGTCGTAGAATAGTTACTTAAAATACTTACAAATTTACTTCAAGCAAGGAGGTTTGAAGATGAGGGGGAACATCAAGAATCGACTAGAATTGTTCCATTTGTCTATGTGGAGGTGATGAATCGAGCACTCCTTACCAGGACAAAGATAACAAGAGAAAATGAGAAGTATCGAAGGGACCGAGAGAGTCAAATGTCAGCCAATCCAAGAAGTAATCATCATCATCATCCAAGGGAACTTATCCACAGTGCCCTAAGTGTGAGAAGTTTCACAGGGGGACCATTTGTATGCAGGGACGGGAGCCTGCTTCAATTGTGGCCAGAGGGCCATATGACTAGGGATTGTCCCAAATCTAATCAGTCACAGACTATGGTTGCTTCAACCGTGACGCTATCCCCATCCATTCAGAGACTTAGTTCTACTTCTGGAAGGGGTTAACTTCAATAAGGGAGAGTATTTGCATTTGTACCTGGAGATGTACAAGCTTCCAAATTTGTGGTTTCAGGTATATTTACCATCGATTCATATCCTACTCATGTATTGATAGATTTGGGTTCTATCCACTCATTTGTTGTACTTTATTTTGTCACTAAATTGTCTACCCCTCCCAAACCCTTAAACTTTACCTTACATGTTTCCATCCCGTCTATGGACTCCATGACAGGTTCACATATCTTTAGAGATTATGAAATTCAAGTACATAATATTCTTCTATACGTAAATCTAATTTTGGATATTCTTCTATACATAAATCTAATTTTCTTAGACATCCAAAATTTTGACGTTATTTTGGGAATGGATTGGTTAGCTTCAAACTATGCCACAATTGATTGTGTGGACAAGAAAGTAAATTTTTAGATTTTTATGTAATCAAAACTATCATTTGAGGAAAAATGTGTTGTCCCTACCTCATCTCTTATATGCATGCACGCCAGTTGCTTATGAAGGGATGCTAATGTTATTTTGCGTCCATTATAGATTGTACATCTAAAGAGATCAATCCATCTGATATCTCAGTTGTGAAATAATTTCTAGACGTATTTTCAAATGACCTTGTTGAGTTGTCTCCCGATCAGGAATTGGAATTCACCATAGACTTAGTTTTGCGGACCTCTTCAATTTCGAAGGCATCTTTTGTTTGTAAAAAAGAAAGACGGCTCCATGAGATTGTGCATAGATTATAGAGAATTGAATCATGTCACTGTGAAGAACAAGTACCATTTGTCACGAATCGATGACCTATTTGACTAACTTTAAGGTGCACAAGTGTTTTCCAAGATATGTATTCGGTCAGGGTATTACCAATTGAATATCAAGCTAGAGGATGTACCAAAAAGCACATTCCGCACATGTTATGGACACTATGAATTCTTAGTGATACTGTTCGGATTATAATGCCTCTATAGCTTTTATGGATCTAATGAACCGCGTATTCAAGTCTCACTTTGACGATTTCATTAGTCTTTATCGATGATATCCTCACATATTTCAAGAATAATGAGGATGATGAGCAACATCTACGTTTTGTTTAGGGAGGATAAACTTTTTGCGAAGTTCAAGAAGTGTGAGCTTGGACTTACGAGCATTCACTTTTGGGGGCATATAATTTCAAATGACAGAATTTCTGCCGACCCACAGAAAATTGAAGCCGTTGTGAATTGGCCTCAACCCACAAACGTGACAGAGATTAAAAACTTTTTGGGACTCGCAGGTTGTTATAGACGATTTGTACAAGACTTTTCACATCTAGCGACACCAATGACAAAATTGACCCGAAAACATGTGACCTATACGTGGGATGCGGATTGTGAAGCCATTTTTTAGGAATTGAAGAAGTTGTTGGTATCGACTCCTATTTTGGCCCTGCTAACGAGAGCTGGTGGTTATGTCATCTTTAGCGAGGCATCGCTAAAGATGATTGCCTATGCCTCACGACAACTAAAGCCTTATGAGAAGAACTATCCAATACATGATTTGGAGTTTGCAGAGGTAATTTTTGCCTTCAAAATCTGGCGTCATTACTTATATGGAGAGTCAAGTGAGATCTACACGGACCATAAAAGTCTCAAGCACATTGTCACTCAGAAGGAGCTCAACATGCGACAATGACGTTGTTCGGAACTTATGAAAGATTACGACCTGACGACTCTTTTACCACATCGGTAAAGCAAATATTGTAGTGGATGCACTCAGTTGAAAATCTTTCGGCAATTTGGCGTACATGATCACAACTCAATCAACACTACTAGAAGACTTTAAGGAAATATGATATGGAAATCGTGTTTCACAAGGAGGATGCTATGGTAGAACCCACTATCATTGAGAAGGCGACGCAAATGGATGATAATCGTTTGAGGAAACTCTATAATATAGTGGAGAAAGAAAGAGCCACATATTTTTCTTTTGTTGACGGCGTTTTGAGACTGAAGGACAAATTGTGTATACCACGTTCGGTAGAAATCAAGCAAAAAATTGAGAGCAAGCCCATTGTTCGAAGTTTGCTGTTCATCCAGGATGTATCAAGATGTACCATGATTTGATGGATTTGTTTTGGTGGCCAAGTATGAAAAAAGACGTTGCAAATTATGTGGCACGATGCATTCACTATCAAATAGTGAAAGCGAAACACCAACGGCCAAGAGTCGCTCACGTTTATTCCTATTCCGAAATAAAAATGAGAACACATTACGATAGATTTTGTTGTAGGATTATCATGTTCGAATAGAGGGAACAATACTATTTGGGTAATTATCGACCGTCTCACCAAGTCGGCACATTTTTTAGCTATGAAGATGACGCACAAGTTGGATACACTGGCAAACCTGTACATAAAGAAAATCATTCGCCTTCATGGAACACCCATATCTATCATATTAGATTGTGACTCGAGGTTCGTCTCACAGTTTTGGAAAAGTTTACAATTGGATATGGGAACCCATTTGAATTTTAGTACTGCTTTTCACTCCAGGATTGATGGACACCGAAAAGGATGATTCAGATACTAGAAGATTTCAAGGGAGGTTGGGAAGAGCATTTACCGTTAGCGGAATTTGCTTACAACAACATTTATCAAGCGAGCATCAAGATGACCCTATTTGAAATGTTGTATGGAAGGACATGTTGATCCTCAAATTTTTTAAACTGAAGTTGGAGATAGAAGACTCCTAGGTCCTCATTTTACAAGAAACCACTGAAAAGATTGCCTTGATACAACAACGAATTCGTATCGCCCAGAGTCGTCAAAAGAGCTACGTCGACAAGTGTAAGAAAGACTTGAAATTCTCGCAAGGAGATCACATATTTTGAAGGTATCCCCATCAAAGGGTATCATTCATTTTGGGATGAAAGGAAAATTACATTCACGCTACATTGGACTATTTGAAATTCTAGAAAGGATTGGCCCTATCGCTTATCGCCTTGCCTTGCCACCAGAATTGGCAAACATTCACAATGTTTTCCATGTTTCGATATTGAAGAAATATATTTTCTACCCAAGTCACGCCATTGAACACTGGCCGTTGGAAATACGAGAGATTTGTCGTATGTCGAACACCCTGTTCAAATTCTGGACTAATGCGATCAAGTACTTCGGAACAAGGTCATTCTGCTTATACGAGTCTAATGGAAGAATCAAACAACGGAGGAGTCAACATGGGAGAGAGAATTCAAAATGCAAGCGCACTATCCTTTCCTCTTTGAAATGTAAAGTAAATTCTAAAGTTTGAGAATAACCTTTTTATAAGGAGGGAAGAATGTAAAATCGTAAAATTTTAAAGTTCTCTAAGTAATACATAAATTACACGATAAATACAAAATATGTACAATACATGTTATTTATGTGAAATTAATGTATGCTATGTTCTAAGTATCAGTATCATTTTTTAGAAATTTTTACGAAAACATAAAATTTTATCTTAAAATATTTTTTGTTAAAGCGTAAAAAAAAAAATACACATATTAAGCATGTATGACTGAACCATGTGAATCACTAAGGACCACATGGTAGTATGACTTACCACAATAGTCATTATGAGATTTAATCAAATCATGCCACAAAAGTCAAAAATGTCAAAATCCCTTAAACCCCCCTTCTTGTCCCAACATTTTTACTAGGACTTGACAATTGAGAAAGAGAGAGAAAGAAGAATAGGGAGAAAACAGAGAAAGAGATAGGGGGGGATGATGAGAGAGAGAGAAGTGAGGAAGAAAAAGAAAGAAAAGAGGCAGGAAAAAGTTTATTGAACCACATTTTCTAATGATTTTCACACGGTAAACTCACTTTCAAGAAATTCTGTCATGTTTTTATTTCAAAACCACTGTTAATATTTTGGCCATAACTTCTTCATACAAAAATCTTTTGAGTTGATTCAAGTGTCGTAGAATAGTTACTTAAAATACTTACAAGTTTACTTCAAATAGTACTTTTTCATTTCCAAGTTAGATGTTTTAAAACAAGCTTGGAAGTCTAGCCAGAAAAATTGAATTCTCGATTTTTCCCAATTGAAACTGGTTAAAGCATTTTTTTTTCTCAACCTGTTGAACATGTATGTAATCCCACCATAAACCAAACCAAGTCTTAAGTACATTCCACCCTCATTTTGACAAAACAAACAATAAAACACCCATCTTTATTACCTTGAATCCTAACCTTTCACCTATCATCACCATCTTTATCTCCATCTCCAACCACCACCTCACAGCCACTGCAATACTAGCCCCTTACTATCAAACTGCAAGCTGTCACTGCATCAACGCGGGGGGCGGGGGGGATTGCTTGTGTTTGTATACGGTAACATTGAGCATATGTTTTTGGAATGTGACAGTAGCTCTTTTGTGAAGTTGTCTTGGACCATGTCAAATGTGGATTGTTACAAGTCGTATCAAAGCATAACCCCAGTCTACGTGGGTATGGGATCATGGCCACTGGGGGCATGTTCATGACCTGTGTGCGAAGGTACAATGAGGACATTGTTGCTCAAGTGTGGGAGAGTGGGAGAACCCATCGAAGTCCCACATCGGTTGGATTACTTCGGTTTGTGCCATATATATACGGGACACATTATTGATACATGATAATTTCAAGCATATATTTTTGGGCCAGGACAATGCCTCCCTTGTGAGGTTGTCTTGGATAATCTCAGATGTGGATTGTTACAGATGCCATAATCCTTTAGTCCTTCCCCCGTCTTAAACCAAAGTCATTGAACCTTAAGCAACACTGAACCACCCACGACCACCACCCACCACCATCACATTTGAGATTAGTCCAAGAGGTAGGACTTAGAAAGTTATCACGCGGTTTCTGCCTCAGGACTAAGAGCACGTGGACTGGAGGCAAAGATGAAAGTCTGCCAAGCTAGGCACCACAACTTAAACTCATCCCGATTTAGTATGCCTTGGTACTGTGTTGCATTACTTTGGCCAGGACTAATGGAAGAGATATGCTTGCATTTCTCGAGGTTTGCTAAACTGTCCCTGTGGTCCTGCCATGTGGACTGTGTAACAAAACTCATCATTTCAGTAGAGCACGTCCCTTGATTCTTGGTGATGTCATGAGGACCTCACATGGGTAGTTAGGACCACTCACATGGCCAAGTGAAAGTCATGTGCGTGGAAGCCTATAAAGAAGGAGCTACTTTGCTGGGGATCAACAAGCTTTCAATACAGTTTATCTACTTCTCCACTAGAGAAGAAGTCTCTCTCTCCACCAGAGTAGACTACATCATTTTTCTTTTATAGTTTCATCTCGTTATATCCATTACAAAGAACTACTCCTTTCACATACCTCAGATCGAGGTCTGTCTTTTAGAGATCTCACACAAACATCAAAACCATTTGTTCAACCCCCATTGGGATGTACTATTAAACCTAAATTGGGATTATCGGTTAAAAACTATGGTGAGCTTGATTTTACCAAAGATGATGAGAATGTGAACTCCCAACCATTTATGCTTGGAGAGACTTTCTTATTTTGTGCTTTAGCAATTTATAAAGAACATGCTGAAACATGTGAAATCAAAGGGCATTATTTGAATGCTACTGCAGAGAATTAGGAGTTTCTATCATAATGAATGACTATTTAACAGCGTTACATTTTCTTCTTCCCTTTCTCTCTGTCACTCTCATCCACTAAGAACAATACTATTGTAAAATATAAATTTAGCACAAATTAATGTAAGGTTTTCAGTTTCCTTTTCTTCTTCTTGATCTTGTTTTATATCGCTCTCGTATTGTTTTGTTTTTTTCTTTTCAGAAAAAACTAAAAACAGGGCTTGGAAAACTGTCAACGAAAACAATTTATGAAAACTATCCACTTTTCGAAAAATACAAACTATGTGACAATGTCTTGTTCAATTTTTGTAATTTGTCTTTGCACAAAAATAAAAACAAAGTGTTTTCAAACCATTCATTGTTTTTGTTTTTGTCAGCACAAAAACAAAAACAAAAACATGAAGTAAACGAAAACAATTCCAGACCGATGCTTTTAGGTTTATGTGCTGCAATTTTGTTGTATCCAACATTCTTTAGGCAAAAAAGTTCAGTTAGACTTTTAACACTTCAATTCTTGGCCAATTTTATATATCTACTAGTAATTATCCATGCTCATGGGCACTACGCAAAAAAAAAAATCACCTCGTAGGCGTACTCGTTAGAGTTTTACAACTTAAAAATAAATAAGATGTAAAAAACAGATAAAATATACATTACATGCATATACGAAGAGATATATTGCTACAAAATAGAGAATAAATTAAAAAGTATAATAATTTAAAAAAAGTGTTACTAGTTTGGAAGAAATGAGGGAGAAGTAAATGTGTGTTTTAAGTTTTTTGTGTGGATCCTATTAAAAAAATGATCCAATTGGTAAACATATGCCCAAGATTTTTCGTTCATTGGATCAAAATTTATGTAGGCCCTACACATTTGAAAAGAAAGAAGTTATATATATTTTTTTTTGAAGGGGGGAGGGGGGAAAATAGTCTCAGGTGAAATCTCAGCCATTGAATTCGTAGATAGTGGGAGATAATTTTTAGATTCAAAAATCAAATTATCTTATAATATAGACTAGTAATTATTCATACCTACGGGCACTACGTAAAAAAAAAAGACTACCTCTTAGGCATATTCGTTAGAATTTTACAATTTAAAAAAAATAAGATATAAACGTCAGATAAAAGATATATTACATGCATATACGAAAAGATACACTGCTACAAAATTTTGCTAATTTATGAGAAATAGGGGGAAAGAAAAAGATGTTTTAGTTTTTTTTTGTGTGGGTTTCAGTAAAAAATAATCTAATGGGTAAAAAATATGACCAAATTTAAAAAAAAAAT
>BRYF01000021.1:5235000-5237500 GCA_030159135.1 Actinidia polygama
TTTAAATTAAAATTATAAGAATTAAAGTGAAATTTTGTCAAACTATAGGGACCCATAGGAAAATTTACTCAAAAGAGAAAGTAACTTTCCATAACTTCCATTTCTTTGGTCCAAACGGTAAAAATGGCTTTATTTGCACAATTATTTTGTTTTTTATTTTTCTCCTTCGTTAGTGCTATTTCTAGCTGCACAATTATTTCGTTTCTTTTTTTCGTTTTAGTTAGTGTTATTAATCTAGAATTTTTATACAGAAATTAGTATCAATATTAAAATAATATAGTGGCTCTAATCAGTGGCTGAACTAGGATTTTAGTTCAAAGGGGCCAAAGTGTAAAAATTTTTTTAACATATTTCAATGAGAGAGAAAGTGTAAAAAAAATTCCTAAAAGAATTTTGTAATTTCTTGAAAGTCTAATGAAGCTGGTCTATATATGTGTTCGGCGGTGACACCAAAGAATTTGGAGTCTAAACATATCATTAGGGGTGCATACGATCCATAATGGTCTGGTTCTGTAGAAAATCAGGTACTGAATCAATAATACCAGTTTCACAAAATTGAGAACCGAAATCAGATTAATAGACTTTTAAGGATAAGAACAAATCAGACCGTTAGTATTAGTACAGTTCTGGTTCTCGTTTCATCCTGATTCCAACATGTGTAAAATGATTTTAATCCAAACTTTATACAACACCCAATATTATTAAATTATCAAACTAATTAAATACTAATAACATTTAGATAAATATGGCCATTTTTAAACACATAAAGTCTGCAAAATAAGAACAACAATCACTACGGAAAGTAAAACAAGTCTTGCAAAACAGGAACAACAACAAAATTAAAACAAATCTTGACAAATAAAAAAGTTACACATAAAATTAATAGCAATTCCAGCAGCATAAATAAATTTTGTTCTTCCACTTAGAACACACAACTTAAGTAAACCATAGTTAGAACACTAAAAGAAGCTTTTACTGTAACTTTTTAGACCTAAATCACTCACAAAGTATGGTTAAGTTAAAAATAACTTAGGTTAGTTAGCATTTAATAAAGTTTTTTCTTTTTTTTATATACCTATTTATATATTTTTTTAAAATATATATATATATTACCGGCACGGTACGATTTTGTCCACAATTTTGGAACATAGAATCGGAACCAGAACGTTGTTCTTACTTTAAAGAAGGGTAGAATTGTCACTTTTTAAATTTGTTTAATCGAAACCCCAAATATATGCTGGGGATTTGTTATTTAAAGATCCATGACATTTTCAAACCAGTTAGTGATACACTAATTCTGAAAGCAAAAGCAAAAGCAAAAGCAAAATAAACATAACGTGTGAATGTTTTTAAACAAGTGTTTACAATAAAAACGTGTCTTCCCTTAAAAAAATACTTTGGGATTGGTCTTCAAACTTTTTATGGTTTATTTTTAACAAGTTGTCTAAAATATCTTATGAGTTCTATAAAGAATGGAAGCCAAGTTGTTTCCCCCTAACTTGGAACTATCATTGATTTAATATTGGCTTAATTTTCAACACTTTCCAAACTTAACTTTCATATCCTCCTATAAAGAGTGAATCGTATTGATCTCTTTAACTATTTAATTATATCACATACACATCTTCCATTATTAACATGTTTGATAGTGATGTAAATCGATCACATATTGTTCACGTGTTTTAATTAAATCCCATCATATTCAAAATACTATTATTTTTGTAAAAAATAAGTCAATACTCCATACAGACTTATACAGCCTTTGTGGGAACAAATCTAACCTTTATTAATAAGTTTTTATATAAAGTGTTAACTTATTTTTCGTAAAAAATAAAGATATTTTGAACATAAAGACATAATTGAAGCACATTGACAACATATGATCGATTTTTATCATTATTTCACACGAGTTAGTAAATAAATGGGTGTAAGTGATATAATTAAAGAGTTAAGGAGGTTAATATGATTCACTTTATAAATGAGAAGGTGAAAGTGATAAAGGGCAATAATTTGGGATGTGTCTAAAAAATTAAGCCTTTAAATATTTAATCAACCAATTTTATTTTTGAGTAGTTTTAATTTGGTGATGCTGACTAGTCCGAAAAAATAAACAAGTGTTTTCGGAAAATCATAATGTACACTTTATAATAGGTTTAATTTTTTTCCTTAAAAAAACGAATAACTCCACAATCCACATATGCGACGCGTTCTCAAGTGTCTCTGCGTAAAACATAGTGGACCAACCACACATTCAGGAACGGTACCACCTATACTTCCAAAAAATTATAAAATTTACTTTAAGTTTTTAAATTTTTTACACTATAGCCCCTGAAATATATATTTATTTCGTACTATTTATATTTAAGATTTTAGCCCCTGACCTAAAATCCTGGATTTGACCCTGCACACATTAAGTAACACCTCTTAGTTGTTAATTTGAATATAAAAGTTGAAATAAGCTCTTCATAACTAAACTCAGATCAATTTTTATGAGAAATGC
>BRYF01000021.1:5350000-5357500 GCA_030159135.1 Actinidia polygama
TGATAAGAGAGTCCGAAAATATATTAAAAAAATCATCTAATAAGAAAAAACAATTACTGAAAATAAAAAATAATAATTTTTATCCCCAAATAAACCATCTAAAAATGATTTTTTTAATTTGTAGTTAATTTTTTTCCTAATTAAATAAATTTTTTATATTTTCAAACTCTTCTCGCCAGAGGTATTTAAAAATTATAAAATTTTGATTAAATGGCAAAAAGATTTACTAAAGACGAAATAACTTAAAAAATAGAACAGTTAGAAAACCAAAACAACAATTATCCCAAACATAGTCTTAATTAATAACATGGCAATCGGAGTAGCTTGATAATACTGCTCATTAAGTTATTCAATTTTCTAAAATTTTTAAGGTTATTTTAGTCATCTTTTGTAAATTTGTAATTCCCACTATAAATTGCAGCTTATGAAATCTCTTGACATGTATATTTCTTAATTAGTAAAGCAGTTGCATCCATTGTTAACCTAGCTCAGCTCAGCTCATGCTAGTTGAGCTGAGCTAGGTTAAAGCATCTTCAACGCATGTTTTATAACTCGATTTTGAAAAAAAAAATGGTGCTCCAACTCACCCATTAAATAGTCCTCTATTAAAGAGGATTATCCTTTCATCCTCTATAATACTATTCATTTTCTCAAAAACCATTTTTGTCCTTGTAAAGTGCTTGATTCTAAATTTAAATACCACACATATCTCTTTTACGTTTTATTGTATTTTGAAAAAGTATATATACTATTAATATATATATTCAATAATTATGAAATTAATATTGTTGAAAAGATATAGTCAGTACCTTTAAAATGACACTAATGTTAACTACATTTAATAGTTATTTAAAATTAATAATATAATAAATAAAAAATCACCGCTTTATAATAAAATTATTGAATTTTGAAAAGAAATAGAAAAATACTGGAAGAAAAGTTAGAGAATGTATTAAGTAAAGATAAAAATGAGGATGTGGGGATAGAGTATTAGAAATAGGAAAATCCTCTATATCTACTTTTTAATTAAAATATTATATTCTAAGTTTCTATTTTAGAGAATTGGGTTGGAGATGCTCTTAGAACTCCCACAATTTCCTAATACCTTTTTGTCATGGTCTATAGCTTTAATATTATTACATAATCCAATATTCTCTCACCACTAAAGTACATAATCCAATATTCCACTATCCATGATAATTACAAATAAATATTACTATAGAAAGTTAAGAAAATATTTACGTGCGCACGCACACAAAAAAATGTATCTACTATTAAAATTGGCATTGTAGGTCAAAATTATAAGTATATTTACTTACCTGATATGATAGACGACATTATCTACAACATAGTTGATTTCAATAATATGATAATTACTATACTTTTGTACTCTATTTCATGCATTGTAAAGGGGTCTGATTTTGTTAACCAGACAATCACAACTTACGACAATATTAATTGGATCACCGGCTATTAGTGAACAAATTTGTTTTGATTGCAAAGCCTTAGCTTATATATATGGTTCACAAGCTAATGTAAGATTACTTATGCAAATTTACCTTATATATATATATATATATATATATATATACACACACACACACACACACGTGCGTTTCATTGATGTGAGCCACATCCATGATGAGGTATACAGTCAAAGTTATAATTATTTTTAAAAAATGCCGTAGTACCATTAATAAAGTTGTAATATATAATTACAAGAACTAGATATATAAATTTGGGAACATTACGACAAAGCTGAGACCATATATATATAGTAACAATATACCCCTCTCCCAAAAATAAATAAATAAATTTGTTTAACCTTAAAAATAGATATCTATATAAATAAATATTCAATTCGGGCACCTTCCTGTCACAAACGGATACTATTTAACATATTTTCATAGGTAATCCGAGTGATCTCAATTCATCCACGTACACAATCTATTCATGAAAAGTTGGAAGCATCAATTCGGGCACCCTACTGTACTTTCTAAAACTAGGTTGTCCTACGATTGCTTAATTCGACTGCTAAAAGTAGGATTCACATATCAAACATATATAGAAACAATTTCCCCCATTAATTAGGCCAAGTTTTTCTTTTTTCTTTTTCTTTTCAGAAATCCATATAAAGTGGGGTGATATAGTTTATATATCTACTTTTTAATTAAAATATTATATTCTGAGTTTCTATTTTAGAGAATTGGGTTGGAGATGCTCTTGCGACTCCCACAATTTCCTCTACACCTTTAGTCATAGTCTATAGCTTCAATATTATTACATAATCCAATATTCTCTCACCACTACAGTACATAATTCAATTATAAAGGTTCAAAATTTTTTTCTTTGAATATGACGTAATTAGGACACACGTATGATGTCATCACACTACGGGTATATATATGTGTGTGTATTTATATTAAAAGATAAAGTTGATTTTTTATTTTGAGATTGAAAGGAGATGTGTAAGAAAGTGGGCCAAATAGAGTGGACCCAAGATTGATTTTGGTTTGAGTTTATTGATTGAGTCAAACAAAACCCAAGGCCCAAGGAAGACATTTAAGTCTTTTCTCATATTTTGATCCAACACAAATAATTCTTCCAATAATTTTGTTTTAACATTTTATTTTTTTCCTCTTCTTCTTCCTTTACGCTTTCTCTCTCTAGAGTTTGAGTCAAAAGAGGGTTTTGCATTGAAGCTTAGATCTAGGTGAGTGAGGTGTGATTTGAGTAGTAGTTCATTGAGAGAAAATTATCTCTCGATGGGGGCTTCGATTTAAGCAAAGAAGGTCGAAGATTAGAGCAAGTTGGAGAACTAGGGTTTCATTCCATCTTCTTTAAGCTTTTTGGAGTTTCTTGCTTTGATTTGAGGTAAATAAGATTATCTTGTGGGGTTTAGTTATGGGATTGTTGTTAATAGCTTATATAAAATCTATTGAGGCATTATTTTGATTATTAAACTTAAAATGGAAGACTTATTTATAATAAAAATTATAAAAGGGATTAGTTTGTAAAGGGATTTTGCTTTGGGATGGTGTTAATGGTTAGTATATTGCCTCTTAAGGCTTTATTTTGAAGCGATGAAAAGTACGTGATAAGGAACGTAAGTGTCGACACCTATTCTACAGGTGTCGACACATTTGAAGAATGAAATTAATATTTTTGGCTACTGATGCCAGATGTCGATACCTAAAATTTTTTGAACAGTAACTTGACATTTTATGCTACTAACGTCAGGGGTCGATACCTAAAATTTTTTTGAACAGTAAATTCAAAGTTTTTAGCTACTAAAACAGGTGTCGCAACTATGTACAGTAAAAAAATTATATTAATTTTAAAAAAAAAATGGTTTACCTTGATGAATGATAATGTCTTGTACATTGTATTGTTGCATTAAATTTTTGATAAATATATTTAATGCAACAATTGCGTATGTGAAAATTGAAAATTGTGATTTTGTGTGTGTGTACTTGAAATTTTGGGTTGAGGTTTATGTTAATGATTATGAATATTGTTCAATAATAGCTTATTATTATTAACGATATTTGAATGCTTGTATAGTATGTTATTGCATTTAGATTTTAATAAATATAACATGGACATATGATTGAACTTGTAGAAAATATAAAATTTGTTATTTACATTAAGATTTTTAGTAAAATATAAAGTTTATATGTATGTGTGAAAAATTAGAAATGGTTTGGGAACGACATGCTAGGATATATCGAGATTAGTACGATGTGTACTCAGAATAAAATGACGTAGATTAAGTCATGGTGAAAGATCGAAAAATCGCACGGGAAGTAGATAACGATTGTGTGGATGGTGGGTAAGTCAAAGCATTCGGTTAGAGCCCGAGAAATTGACATGGATATGGGTATGTCAAGCCTTCGGTTAAATCCCGATAAATTGGCATGGACGTGGGAATGTCAAACATTCAGTTAAAACCCGAAAAATTGGCATGGATGTGGGTATGTCAAGGCCTTCGGTTAGAGCCCAAGAAATAAGCATGGATGTGAGAAGGTTAAAGCTTTCGGTTAGAGTCCGAGAAGTTGGTCATATGTTGTCTCATATGCTTAGGGCATAATGAGTTTAGTTATGTATTAGCCTAGATGTGTCATTCAAAAATTATTGGGCTAATTGCTTTTTAAGAAAAGACAAGAAATTTAGAAATGTTGGTTATTACTTTTTGAGAAAAGCCGCATAATTGAGAATGTGTTGGTTTTGTGAAATCACGGATTGAAAATCAAAAATATATTTTGATATGAATGAAAGCATAATTTATTGCATCATATTTTTATTGTATAGTTATGTGTCATGTTTTTTGGCTTGAGACATCAAGTCCATTGTTAAATCTTTCAAGGTAACTCACCTTTACTATAAAAATATCTTTCAGGTACCGAGGGTTATCCTAAATCATAAGGCATACGGGTTTCCATTACGTCTTTTTATTTATTTGTTCAGATAAACTTATGTAAATGTATTTTTAAAAATTATAATTATTCTTTTGACTCGGTGTGAGTATTGTCCATGGATTATTATTCATATTTTGTATTTGATATCTCATGGAGAGCAGGATCCCACAGGAGGGGTAGATGTACTGTACTCTGATGCAATGATAAGTATATTTGTCGTGTTGTTTAGTTTGACTTTTTTGCATTTGAGTTGTTTACTTACGTGGCCAGGTCTTGGTTTGTGTAAGATTTCAAAAATATTTTCTTTTTATTTATGACACAAGGGTGAAGTTATTGTGCACGTGTAGGTATAGATATATAAGTGTGTGTGTGTGTATATATATATATACCTTTATGGATTTGGGTGTTAAATGGGTCCATTTAATTTAATTGGGTATATGTGTATATAAATAAATATTCGGGCACCTTCCTGTCACAAACGGATATTATTTAACATATTTTCATAGGTAATCCGAGTGATCTCAATTCATCCACGTACACAATCTATTCATGAAAAGTTGGAAGCATCAATTCGGGCACCCTACTGTACTTTCTAAAACTAGGTTGTCTTACGATTGCTTAATTCGACTGCTAAAAGTAGGATTCAACATATCAAACATATATAGAAACGATTTCCCCCATTAATTAGGCCAAGTTTTTCTTTCTTTTTTTTTCTTTTCAGAAATCTATATAAAGTGGGGTGATATAGGTTATATATCCGCGTAACAACATCTAACTATGGTAATAATTAATTATGGTGATAATTTAATGTACATTTGGGCGATGAGTATAATTTACCAGCATTGTTATAGTCTCAGAATTTGAATCAATAAAGTTTTCAGAATTTAAAATGAGTAATTAATATTCACTTGGTTATGTTGGATTTACACGCTCAAGTAAATCTGAACCATTTATTTTAAATTTGAATATTTTTCTTGATCTAAGTTATGAGACCGTAAGATTTCTCGTAATTTGTGAAGTACGCGAAGGATGGAAATTGTGAAAATATTGAAGAATAGAGACAAATTAAACGTATGTTTTAAAAATGATATATAGACAAAAAAAAGAACTAGACATTATATAAAAACTTTACTATAATGAGGTGGGAATAATATTTTTGTAAATAAATGCTACTTTAATAGGTCAATTATTTTGATTGAGATTGAAGGGTCTTTGATTCAATCACGTCGTTATTCCGTATAAATTTTTTGTAAAGTATTTTTTTTAAGAAAGAGGAAGAACTATAATTCATGACCATGCAACGAGAGAACACTTTACAGAACACAAAACAAGAAAAAACAGCAAATTAGAGAAGGGCTCGACTTTTCTACAGTCTCTCAAATGGATTGCACGGAAACATTGTAGTTCAAACATTTTTTTAATTATGTTTTAAGTCTAGTTTGATGATTCAAATTATTTTTATTGCGGAATGTAAATTAAATGAGCAAGATACACATAATTATACATATTTATCTTTATATAAATCGATATTACCTCCCCTATTTTTTTTTAAAATTACACTACTCTCCCTTCTAATTTACATTTAAATTTCACAATACCCCTTATGTTAGTTGACTATTGACTAACTAATTTTGCTGAAGTCATCACTTTAGTTTATTGAAATATCCATTTTACCATTTCTATATTTTGGCTTATAAATGTAAATTATATTAATTTCGGTTTACCCTCTAACTTTAAAATCACTACAAGGAACAAACACAAGCGCGCACGGACACATGATTAATATTTTGTACAAAAATAATTAAAAAAATATGAAATAAATATTTTTTGAATTATATTTTTTTTTGAGAGGGAACAAACATAAAAAATAGTAAAAAAAATGTTACTAGCTTTTCTTTAATATATATACTTTTACCAAAATAAAAATAATTCAAACACACCCTACATGATACGTTAATCATTTAGTGTGAAGGGTAAAATGATAAAAAAAAAAAAAACCTCAATTAACGCCTTCCATCCGACAGTCGGAGGGAGGTTCTTGTCATTAGCATAACTCTTGGGGGAGGTAAGTGTAATTTACCTTAAAAAAACATTACAAAAAATTGGCCGTGTTTTACTAAGTTTTTTTATAGTTACAAAAGAAAACAATAAATTAAAAATATATATATTTATTTTAATTGATATATTGAGAAAATAATTATGAAATTTCTAAATTATTTTTACAAAAAAAATAGCCTCAAGAAAAAAATTTGATAATAATTTAAAAAATAAATGAGGTTAATATTACTTTAAAAACTAACAGTAGATATGCCTGTACACATTAGGATCTTAGGAAGGAATTATTGCTACAAGTATATAAATAAATAATAATAATTAGATATTTATATTTTATTTATTTATTACTACTTGTGGCACATTATCTTTGCTTGTGATTAGCCGAAGTAGTATGGTGACTATGGTCCACTGTACCAAACGAAACACTCTTATCATTTTAGTCAATCACAAATGAGGACAGTGTACCGGGCGACGACTCCAAATTAGAACCACTCCATAAGGGATTCGGATCCTCTTAAGTGCATGTTCCATTGAGTGTTCTTGGAGTGTATGAAACGACGTCGTTTTAGTCTGACTATGAAGCAACGTCATTTTATAGTTAATTAAAACAAAGTCGTTTGGGTCCTGAAGTGTATAAATGTAATATCTCGACCCTAAATTAGCTTTACATTATTACAGAAATAAAAATTGTTGAAATTAAATTTAAGTTATTTAATATATTTGAGTATTAAATTAAAAGATTAATAACTTTTGGATTAAAATTAAATAAGACATTTAGATAATGTAATTACTTAAAAGTTGGAGGGTATAAAATATAATTTTGACAAGAATTTTGACTATTCACGGGGGGACGTGTTGTCCTATGTTGAATTTGAAATTTGACCACATGCCCACATGTGGTGTGGGATGAGCCACATGGGCTTTATGTGTTATATATATATATATATATTAAAAGAGAGCCCAAGGTAAGAAAACTTATATATTTGAGAAAGGAAAGGAAATTGTGGTAGAGAAAGAGAGACGAGAG
>BRYF01000021.1:5367500-5370000 GCA_030159135.1 Actinidia polygama
GGTTGTAATAGAACCAAACTCATATTTCAACCAACTACAAAGTGATTAAAAAACAACGTATATGCAAGTGAAAAGCAAGAATCCCATATTTATACGTGAGAACATACACGCACACTCCTACACTTCAGTCATATGAATTATGGTAAATCCTAGTACTCCAAGTTACTTGGGCCCAATTTGACTGATTGAATTATACATGATATTAGACTATAAATCTCATAGAATTACATATTTTGCATTTGATTGCAATAATTTGTGGAGAAATTACATCTTCTCTCGGAATACGAATCTCACAAAATGTAAAATATACAATATTGAAAAAGGTCGTATTTAGTAATCTTATCACTATGAATTTGGTCGATGCTTTGTCATATAGATTTATATATCATTTATTATTAATCTGGTCAATTAAACATGCCAATGTAAAAGAAAAAAAGTAGGATTCTACTCACCTTAAAATTTTGTCTAAAAGAAAATTAAATGAGAGGGAATTTCAGTTATGTTCTCTCACTGTAGTATGGTAAGGGTGTCACATTTCTAGTGATTGAAATAAAAATAAGAAAATACAATGGTCCACTATTGTAAACGTAGTTTTTATTCGAACTAATAGAATAGTGAGTTATTTTCATCGTCATTGAGTGTAAATATATTCATCAAATTGACAAGTTGAGTGAATATTATTATTGTAAATAATTTATTATTCGAAGAACAATACAGAATTTGAAAAATAACAATAAATTTTATTGAATTGAATAAATAGAATACAATAACAGAATTGAAAAGAAATACAAAACTGTCAAATAGAATAAAAAGAATTTGCAAACTGAGCTGAGTCTCGTGTTTCACACGATCTCCTTAAGGATGATTCGTCCCTCACCGGTGCGTTGAGTCAATGGACGTCGCCTCCCAGGATAAAACAGCCAACTCCGGATAGTGTTAGCACCGCACTAACCGGCCAGTCGAACTCACAGTGTTTTTGATCTTTCTCTATGGAGAAGAAAAAAAGCTAAAATGAAAAGTTCTCTCGGAGTAGTGTGTGCTCTCAGATCTTGTTCTTGTTGTGTCTTTGAAACAAAAAAGAGAGTGGCCTTATATAGGAGTGGGGAGCCTTGCCATTCATTGCAAGGAATTGATGGCAATAATGTGGTGATAATGGCTATGTAACTCCACCCATAATATTTTGTAACTCCAACAATTATCACCACTTTAATATATCATTCAAAATTCAAAATTTTTATTCAAAATTTAAAATTTTTCAACAATTATTTACTAGCTCATTGGTCTAACTGACTAAGACCCATTACTTTAAATAAAACTCACTTCACTATTTCAAATGAAGTCAATGAATTGTGGCGTCATGTTCACCTTAAATGAACATAATTACACTCTCTTAAGTATTTTTAGTTACATGGCTCCCACCCCAGTTTTTCAATTTGGGACGCTGAGGAGTATTTGGCGAAACGAGCACAGTAGCGCATTTTAGCACCACAGCTTAAACTAGTCGAGGCAGCCTAATCAGGATTGAAGATCTAACGGCTCTAACGAGCAAGGAAAAAAGAAATCTAACGGCTATAAAAATTGAGCCTGCCCTTTGATGGGACCCAAGCGTTTGTCAGGAAACCAGGAAATCGATTGTCGGAGCTGAATACCAAACGGAACGACGATTCAATGGACGAACCCAAAGAAATCAAAAAAAGTAACGGGCATCGATCAACGAGCGAATGACATTGAAGTTCAAGTAAAAGGTCTCTCTCTCTCTCTCTCTCTCTCTCTCACACACACACACACACACACAGTTGAATCTAGAGAGAGAAAGGGGGAGTTGCTGTCTGTCTAGCTGAAGCGCCCTGTTCTTCTCCGACATGTAAGTGTTCTTCCCCTAAAATGTTGGTTTTTTGAAGAAGTATTCTATTCCTTGATCCAAAATCTCGTCCCTCACTACAAGCTTGAACACATGCTTCTAGAGCGACTCAATTAGCTACAGCACTCGGTGCATTTCCCCAAGGGTGTCCTAAAGTTCTGTGTTTGATGCTTGCAACTTGAACCAAATTTCTGGCTCTAGGCTGTATTTGGATCAAGAATTTAGCTGGGGTGATGGGTGGAGGGAAAAAAAATAAAGTGAAAAGATTAAATCTGAAACTTTGGATCAAATCCTTAACCCAAACATAGCCTTAGGGCACGACTTTGCATCTGTACGATCGCGGAAACATATGGAAAGCGCACCATGTTCACTGGCCTTTTAGGCTTTATTTGAATGATGGGCCTAGGGAGTGATTTCACAGATTTGTGGAGAAAAAATAGAAGAAAAAAATCCGAACCATTGGATCCGATAAATTTTCCCTTTCCTTTTTCTCCATCAAATCCCTCATCCAAACACGGCGTTAAGTTGCTAGCTTGAATTTTCAATCCTTTGCTCTTTCTACGGGCAAATACGTTGTCCACTAATTTTTGTCTACCCGCAATTCCCGTGTATTGGCCTCCCTATGAAGTGTAATAGTTT
>BRYF01000021.1:5425000-5430000 GCA_030159135.1 Actinidia polygama
ACCAAATCCTTCTTCCAACATCTTCTAAATTTTTTATTATATTTTTTATTTTTCTAAAAAAAATTCTTGATCCAAACACAACAGAATATGTTAAGAGTTGGGTGGAGAGAAAAATTATATTCTATGCATATATACTATAGTGTGAAAACCCAGTTATGATTTGTCGGTTTTGCAAAATTGTGTCTGTATATTCGATAAGAGCCTGTTTGGTTTGAGGAGTGTGATGAAAAATGAGAAGAAATTTAGATTAGAAATTGGATTTCCTCTCACGATTGATTACAAAAAAGGTGAAAATGGTAAGAGAAAAAAAAGATGAGAAATGGTGAGAAAAATAAGATTTTTACTAATAACTTTTGCGTGTCATAAAAAAAAAAAGAGTTAGATTTGGTAAGAAATCGTGGGAAAAAATAACTTGCTACATGTTATTAACAATATCGAAATTTTTCATCAAAATACAAAAAAAGAAAAATCATTTCCTTTCAAACTCCTATCTCACATGGACTTTTTTAATCTATCTAAACCTGATATTGAGAAAATGCAATCATTTCTTTTTTTGAAAAAAAAATCAATCTTTTCTTTTTCTTTTTTTCTCACCCAGTTTACAAAACGGATCCTAAGTCAAAAGAATAACATGCAAACGAAATTATTTGTCCTTGTTTGAGTAACATGAAAAATGATGATTTGGAAAATTTGCTGAGAATATGCTAAAAAAAATTCATAGTTTTTTAAAAAATTATAATAATTTTTTTATTATTTCTTTCGTATTTAAATTTCAAAATAAAGTATTGTTTGATGTTAAATAAATATATCTATTGACACCAAAAATCAAACACACAATAAACTTACATTTCGACCCCACCCCCCTCCCTTTTTCTCTCTCTCTCTCTCTCTCTCTCTCTCTTCACTATTCACAAATCTAAAGAAAAATTCACAATTTTTGTCTACTCTTTGGAAACCCACTCAAGACCCAACACACAACAAGAATCCACAAAACTTCCACATACCAATAACTCTCTCTCTCTCTCTTTGTGAAAAGATTAGAATTCAAGACCCACAAATTTTATCCACTTTTTTGAGAATCTTTCTTATTTATATAATAAAAAAAAAACAGACCAAGAATTCCAACAAGAAAAGAGAAAGAAAAAGAAATAGACCAAGAATTCTATTAAGAGAAGGCCCGGGAACCAAAGTGAACTAATTTATTATAGATAAGATATATCTAATTTTAATAAGTATATATTTATATAGTATCTTAATAACGAGAGTATTATTTATGTATATTTAAGTACACAAACTTACATATACATATACATTTATTAGATAGAAGTTAGTGAAGTTGCGCAGGACTTTGCTAGGGGAGAGAAAAACATAATTTATCAATACTAGAGTGTTAAAGGGTGGGTTAGTCATAAGAGAGAGAGAGAGAGAGTGAGTGTATGATGAAGGGTAAATTAAAGTTTAAGTAGGTAAAATGAAAAGTGTGGATAGTTTAAAGGGTAAAGTGTAAGTAACCCTAAATTAAATTATGGGTAAATTAATAATTCTATATTTTCTATTACCGGTGTATTGGATAGTTTTATTTCTGATAGTTTGAGGGGTAACTTATAAGAGATTTTAGTTTTAAAGGGATAAAGTGAAAATATGAATAATTTAAGGGACAAAATGTAATTAACCTTTCATTTAACTTGCCCTCTAATCATAGTTATCAAAACCGAACCGGTACTTGAACCGGTCAAGGCACTGGTTCAATGGTTCAACCGGAGTTCAACCAGTCATATAATTAATAAATAATAAAAAATATATTTAAATTAAAAAATATATTTAAAAAGTGTTTTAAATATGTAATATGTAATTCTGTGCTCGAGTAGGACATTGACTCAACTAACAAACTTAAAATCACACAAAAGGGAAATTAAATTCCTGTATCATCACCCAATAAAGAACACTACATATATCAAAGGAAATTTGTAGGAAATGAAAAAAATGGCAGTATAAATATCTTAAATCATAACAATGTGAAGTTGAAAGTTTCTGCAACATGTTCTAACATATACTAGAGAGATCAAATCTGAAAGAAATTGGTTTGTATGTTCTGTGCTCCAGAATCCATTTTTACCAGAGAGATCAAAACTAACAAAAGTGCTCCAGAATCCATTTTTACCAGAGAGATCAAAACTAGCAAAAGTGCTCCAGAATCTATTTTTACATCTACCAGAGAGATCAAATCTGAAAGAAATTGAAAGGTTTGAACAGAATAGAAATCGAACCTTGATACAAATAGAAATCAAATCGAACGACCGAATCACCGAACGAACAGAAATCTAATTGAAGCAAACGCCTCCCCAGAACCCTAGCTTCAGACGCGTGAGAGAGAGGAGAGGAGAGGAGAGGAAAGGAGAGAGAGTCGTTAGTCGTGTCGCGTCTCGTGAGCATGAGAGACAGAAAGAGAACTAGTCTCAAATGATAAATCTTTTTTTTTTTTTTTGAAAAGACCAAAACAGACATACTCCCCCATAAAGAAACAAAAATAAATTGTGGGCAATTATGACATTTTGACACAATTACAAAAACTCATTCAGTTCACTAAAACTCGACCGGTTCACCGGTTTTAAAAAAAAATAACCGTTTCTCCCGGTTTAAACCGGTTCATATACATTTTCAGTAAAATAATAAAATCAAACCGGTATGGGGTCCGATTCCCGGTTCAACCGGTTGAACCGGCCAGTTCGATTCGATTCGATTCTGATAACTATGTCTCTAATTTTTGGTGAAAAATAAACATCTCTAGTTAGGTGGAGGCTTTATTTCACTAAATTTTGCGAGCAAGTAGTTCTAGGTATGAGTATTCTGGACGACGCATTTTTCATCTACTTCTACTCTAAGCTTTCACTCTTTAAAACTCTATCAGAGTTAGGGTTAAGTTGTGGCTCGCCTTATCTAGCAAGGTCTCATCCTCAACTCTTTAGGATACTAGCATAGTTAGGGTTAAGTCGTGGCTCGCCCTATCTAGCAAGGTATCCTTAGAATAGTCTAAAAACATATTGTATTAAATTGTATTACATAATTACAAGCAGAAACAGACTAAAATAAGTAAGTAGATTACAAAAATTTTAATCAACTAAAATTGAAGAACAAAACATAATTTGCAAATCAAAAAAACTATTGAGTCTCGCGTATCACTTAATCTCATGCTAACTGTGGCACAATTGACAATGGTAACGAAACACTAAATGCTAAAATAGTTAGTTTATTATTATTATTATTATTATAATAATATATATATATATATATATATATAGTTTACATATTTAATAATTTTTTATTAATTTTATATATATATATATATATATTGTTCCTGTTTTAATGGATTTTTGCACTTAAAAACACCATCTAGTGGATTAAAGTTAATATTTTCCTTTTCTTATTACTAAAAGTCAACATCAATAGTGTACGAGTAACTGTATAGTTATGAATTTTAGGAACTTTTTAACGGTACTGGATTTAAAATGAAAAAATTGGTGACATGGCATAAGTTTCATGGACAGATGTCAATTTCCTGCCAAAGTTGAAAACTTAAAAGGATGAATAAACTAGAAGGTTGACCTAATGTCAAAGACCTTACCGTTGAGAACTGCTTCTCCCGCCCCTCTGACACGAAACCCCCACCCCCTAACGACTCACGCCGGCCAAAAAAAAATTTTTTAGTTTAGTTTTTTTTTTTATAAAATTATTTCTTTTCGGATAAATAGTTCTTTTTGAGTTTTTTCTCTGTTCTTTTTTCTTTCAATTTTGTTTCTTTTTTTCGTTTTGTTTCTTTTTTTATCTTCAGATTTGTATTTTTTTATAGTTTTTTTATTATTATTTTTAATAATTTGCACGTTTGCATGGAATTATTTTTTTATATTGGTAAGCATGAAAAATAAAATGTATTAAAAATTTAGTCTACATATTAAAAAATTATATCTATTCAATAAATTCACTAAATGTTTTGTCTTTAATAGTTCTTTCTTGTGCTTGAGATGATTATTCGGTACAACGAAAGGTCACAAAAATAAAAATAATAAAATAAAATAAAACAAAACATCACGGATACATATATGATAAAGTTAATAAATCTCAATCAGAAGATGTTCTGACATATGTTAAGGGTTAGATGAGGTAATTTAAAGAGAGGGAGAGGTTCTAACAAGTGTCAAAAACTAAACAAAAATAAATAAAAAATAATAATAAGAAAAACTGATTAAAAAATAAACAAAACTAATAAAATAAAAGAAATAAAACTACATAAAAAATAAAAAAATGCAAAAAAAAATTGAAAAAAAACGCAAACAAAATATTAAAAATATATAATAAAAATAAATATTTATCTAAAAATAAAAATAAAACTGATAAAGAAAAAAAATTCATAAACAAGAAAAATTGATAAAAAAAATTAAAAAAATAAACAAAACTAAAAAAAATTGTGAAAAAGGGGGAGGGGCTGGGAAAGGAATAAAGGTAGGGGGCAGAAGGGTAATTTTTTGGGGGGACAAGAGGGGGCGGGAAAAGAAATTTACCTTACCGATTGAAATAGGTAATATTAAATTAAAGTAATAATATAATGACGGTATAAGGAGGAGATACAATACACACTTTCAAAAAAATGTATATGGTACGTTTAGATATAATATTATAATAATTAATTATAATATTCATCACATTTGAAAAAATTCGTAAAAAGTCATATTATTTAACATAATAATGCGAAATAAGTTATTTTAAAATATTTTTAACATACACATCTCGTAACATTCACCATAACTTATCATAACATATATCATAACTGATTATAATATTCATCACAATCAATCACAATATTTTTATGGTACACTTGGTGTCTACTATAAATTTTCCCATTTGTATTATATATTTGGATGGAAATGTTATTGAGTTAATCATATCAGCATCATAAGAAACGGTTCCACAAATGTAATTAGACAACATTATTAATTGTGGGGTGT
>BRYF01000021.1:5502500-5507500 GCA_030159135.1 Actinidia polygama
CACACCCGCTCATAACGGATGAGTCCCATAGTGAAATGCAAATGCTATAGAACTTAACTTTTATAAGAGGGATGTGGTTGGAATTATGATTTTAAGATGTATACTTATAATTACTCTAAATTATATGCTGACGCCATCACTTAGCACGCAAAACCTCTTTAACAATTTCGGGATTGATTTAAAACATTTAGTTCTAGATTGATTGGTTAGATTAGACATGGGTTATAAGTTTCATGAGATCATATATTTGGTATTTAAATTCGGGATTACTTATCAATTGGACAACCAATCTTATTATATGTGAAAAATATATACTGGAAAAAAAGATAATATTAGTAATCCCTTTGTTGTTAGTTCGACAAAATTACACATCCCAAGGAACTATATCTATTCATTATTAGTCTAGACAATCGAAATGAGCATTAACCTTTTCCGCAAAATAGTCTGAAGAGCTTCTATGCATTGTATCCTGTTTTGTTTTATGTTTTGGGGGGATTTTCAATTTTTTTAGGGGATATGTATTTAATTCAATCAGATTTAAATAAAAAAAATTGTTAATTTTTAACACTAACCATTTTTTTCATACTTTTAAGGTGGACAACTATTTTAAAATATTCCAAATTAGAGAAGAAAAGTGGGACGGAAGAATTATGTTTAATAATATTTAGAAACTAAGAATATGTTCATAGTAAGGTACTTGTTACGGTACCTAGAGATGTGAAATGAGTCGGGTTGGCACGGGTACGATGATGGGTTGGGCATGCCACTATTTTTTTGGCATGTGACACAACATAACAAGGCACATGCACTGCACGATATGGGCACGATACGTTTATATGAACAAATCTTAAATGATTTTAAATATTTAGTGCACTAAACTTATTCATAAAAAAAATATGACACAACACGAGCATGATTAGGCATGGCTCGACGTGACATGAGGCATGAATGAGCCAAACCAATGGACCTTGTCAGGCCCAGATTTTTATCAAATGGGCACGACAAGGCATGAAACATAATAAATACAGAAATAAATAGGCCAGGCCGACACGGCACGACTTGTTTGTCTCTATGAGCATCGGAGTGACTCATAATTGGGCACTCGCTTAGGGAATTGAGCGTCGTTGGACACCTGGATGCTAAACTAAGATTTGGCATGCATTTAACCTAGTGTTATTTCTTCATTATAAAGTGTAATCAATAAGTTGTTAAGATTTGATCAATTTAATGTATATAATTAGGTACTCGCCTACATAATTGAGCGTCGTTGGACACCTAGGAGCTAAATTTTGAGATTTGGCGAGCATTTAACTTTGTGTTATTGCTTCATTATAAAGTGTAATCAATGAGTTGTTGAGATTCGATCAATGCAATGTATATGCGTTAAATACAAAGTATCAACTAATGTTTAATTTAACGTTTAATAGTTGTTAGAATTTCCATATATGGAATATATAATAATCCACCAACTTAAAAATAACCTATGAATGTTGTGTCAAATAAACAATGCTTAATAATATTTAGAAACTAAAAATACGTGCATAGTAAGGTAATTGTTACGAGTGTGTGAGAGTGCGTGAATGACCCATAACTGGGCACTCGCTTAGGTAGTTTATTTAGTGTCGCTTGACATGTAGATGCTAAATTGAGATTTGTCGAGTATTGAACTTGGTGTTATTGCTTTATTATAAAGTATAATTTATGAGTTGTTTAAATTCGATCAATGTAAGGTATATGCGTTAAATATAGAGTATCAACTAACTTTTAATATAACTTTCAATCGTTGTTAAACTTTTGATATATATAATAGATAATAATCCACCAACCTGAATAAACTTAGTCGAACTTGAACTTGCAAATGTTGCGTCGAGTGAACACTACGTACTAAGCATATCTGTTGTTTTTCTTTTATATTAACTTTTTAAAAAATCTAATACATAAATATTTCATAAACATATTACATAAAATAGACTAAATAATTAAAATTTTCTAGGGAACGCCTGAGCGCTTGGCCAGTAGTTCAGGACTTAGACGCTTAGAGCATATTCCACTAATATGCTTCAAAGGACGACAAACTCATGAATTACATTTGTCAAAATGAACTCTAATAGCTTATTAAATAAACTAATTGGGTTAACTCAGTTAATTATCTTTTTACGAATACAATTATGTTGATTTACTTAACAAAACGGTTGAACAATCTAATTCTCCGGTGGTTGATATACATGGGGCCCATGTAGTTCCCAATTTGGTACTAACCCTTCGTGCCCCTCGATTATTTGTTCCCCAATATGGACTCTTACTTTAGTTGATTATTTTTTCATGGGCTAATGTTGGGCTTGTTGTGTTTAGAGGTGTTAATTGGGTTAGGTTAGCGGGGGTAAGACACATCATAGGCACAGTGATGGCCCGAGCCACTAGTTTTGGGGTATGGGCACAGGCACAGGCACGACATGAGGCACAAATAAATATGACACGGCGTGATCAACGAATGGGCTAGGCCAATAGACTTTGCCGGTCTTTGATTTTTTATCAAATGGGAATGGCACGATACGAAACATGATAAGCACGGAAATAAATGAGCCGAGCCGACCCATTTGACACCTCAAGTACTTGTGTCCATGATTATAGGTTTGGATTTTCTTGCGTCGTTAAATATCCAAATAAATATATTTTTAAAACATTCATAAATATTCTCCTACTGATTGAAAAAAAAATACATATGTACATAAATTTGGTGAATATTTTATTAGAATTGGTAATGGAGGACGACTTCTCTGGGGTTCTTTTTAATTGAGCCAAACCTTCTTGTCTGAGGAATATGGCGTGGAGTACCATTGCTCAGCAACCAAGTATGGTACTTTTAATTTCTTTTAAATACTACAGCAGTACTAGCAGATTATAAATATGGATGGATCATCCAATTACCAAAAAAATATCCAAATATAGATAGACAAATTTATGAAACATGGAAACTATAAAACACCCATCCCTTTAAAAACCATACTCAGAATGTTTGGTATAAACGATTTACTTTCAAATAATGCCTCCTCGGACCCAAACCGATTTACGTAGTTGATCATGATTGATCTCGTATGAAACTCAAAAGAGGAGGGTGAATCGCGACCAATCACGCGGTGATCTTTCTGGTCGATCTGTCTCTTGGTTTGAACAATAACGGATCCGAGGGTGGCCTAGTGGGTGATTACTTGCAAAAAAATTAAAAATTCTTCTTCTAGTATACTAAAATTTATAAGATAATCTCAAAAGTACAAGGGTTCGCTCCCCGGATAATAATGATACGCAATCTATTTTCTAAATAATATCAGATGAAATTGCTAATTCTTAGCTCGGTTTCTAGAAATGATTATAGATAATTTTTATTTGACCTGTATTTTTAGCGTAACCTATATTTAACACATTTTTTATTCCCCAATAAAATTAAGACATTGGATTAAAATATATTTAAAATTTACCGGTGTGTGGGCCTCCCCATTTTTTGAGAATGGGTTAAGATTGAACAATTTCAGTTTGGGTCGAGAGAAGCCTAGCCCAAAACTTGACCCTACCCAACCCAACCTCGACCCCATCAGAAAAATCCCAGACCTCACCAATCCCAAGTTCTGAAGACTAAAGGTAAAGGAAAGTTACATAATTACACTCTTCATGTGAGAGTAGAAAGACAAAAAAAAATTAATTAATTTAATAAATTTAAAAAATATATTCGAACTTGATTTATTTATCAAGGAAATCGATCTCAAACAATCTTTAATAGATGATCATGAGCCGAATTAACTTAAATTTTTTGAACATTACTCTATAAGCTTATGGAGTCGAGTAGTAAATTATTTAAGTTTTTGACGAGCTTAAAAAAACACGTCCAAACTTGATTTGTTTACGTAACAAATTAATTTCGAACAAGTTTTTAACAAGCCGAACATAAACTCAATTCAAGTAGTTTGATTCGTTTATCAATCCTAACGCAATCCCGCGGCCATTGTCGGCGGTTAACAAAGCTGGAATGGTTCATAATGTTGAGCATCGGTGGGCCTCCATAGGGGGCCATCTCTCTAAGTTTAACTTCTGAGAGAATTATCAGCATCAACAACCGTTGGATTTGATTTGTTTCGAATAAATATCAAACGTGATTTTGAGTTTATATGACCCTTTTTTTGAAAAAAATTGATTTAATTACACCGCTCTTGATATTCTCAGTCAACTTTATTTTTTACATAAATAATTTATTTGGTAAGTAGTACAATATGAATAATTTCAGACCACTATAAATTAAGAGGTACTGAAATGGCAGTGCCGTTTTGAGGACTTAATAACATTAAATAACATGTCCTAAACTTAATACTATCCAAGAACAAAAACAAATATTCCACAACTGCCGGGTCCCCAAATTCAGATCTTCTGAAGTGCGAGAGTTGTGGAGTGTTCTTAGAGTATATAAAACGACGTCTTAAAACGATATCGTTTTATACACTCTAGGAATACTTTACACACACTCGCACTTCATAGGATCCGAATCCCAACTACCCCACCTCCCTAGTACAATTATACCCAAACTTAGCACACTTGCAATTTTTTACAATTATGCAATTTGTATATAAAAATTATACCGCCGCCGCCTCCACTACCACCCACCGACACTGCCACGGCAACACCAGGACAAAATTTTGATCGGCTATCACAGTTATTTTAAGTGCCATCACCACAGGGTTAAATCAAATTTACAGGTATATAAAAATCGATTCAAACATCAATAAGAAGAAGTGTGGGCCAACAATACTTTTTACATGAATCCAACAAAATTTGCCCATAATATAGACCAAAATTTACACAATTACACAAAAAATATCATAATTCTACCAAAATTGCTTCTTTGCATCAAATAAGATAATTTTTGAAAATTGATTTCTGCACTCCAAAATTGCAGAAATCAAATTCTTAATTTTTTGCACATAATATAAGTCAAAATATGCACAATTGTACAA
>BRYF01000021.1:5570000-5572500 GCA_030159135.1 Actinidia polygama
TTAGTTAGGGTCTAGGCCACCCAAAAATTATTCACCTGCTGGGGGAAAAATTATTCGGGGGCATAAATTATCCACCTCCCTATCGGCCAGCCAAACGCCTGGGGGGAAAAATTATCCGGGGGGAAAAGTTATCCCCCTCCCCATCCACCAGCCAAACATGCCCTAAGGTGTGCGTTAAATTGGTTTGGAAAAATTCAATGTAGCCATTAAATGAAGGAGGGCACTCTTTTCTTTCTACCAACCGGACTCTTATCATTGATTCACTTACAAGTAGTCAGGGATGGTAATTCCGTCCCAATTTGAGGGTTTGGCCGAATCGGTGGTTTGGGTATGGGCTTTACCTATTATTTTTTTTGCTTAAAGGAGGCGGGTATGGACAGTATGGTGTGAGTAAAATCCCAGATTGAGGATGAGTAGGGTATGGTTTAACTACATCTCTCTCTCTCTCTCCTTGTGAGTATGTGTGTAGTATTTATGCATATTGAGTTCGGATATGGCTCGGGTCTAATTCAAGTATTCGGGTATTATACATATATTATAAAGAAAGTTAATATGATGGAGAATGTGATGCATACATTCGGTTAAATTAATATTTTTTTATAGTAATATAGGATGTATGAACTAAATTAAGAATAATTTATAATATGTAATTTATTTAAAAGGTTTTCTATGAAATATGTTGAATTTTGATATATGAATCTGTTAAATTTGTATTTTAAGGATTGTAATTTGATGTTTTATTTTTTTAAAGACTTGATACCTGATTGGTTTTGGTTTTGAGTTTGATAGTAATATCCAATACCCGTTGGGTATTTGGTATGAGTTTGAAAATGAAAGTGAGTTTCGGATATAAGTCTGAAGAGGGGTCTCCTGACCTGTTGCCATCCCTACTAGTAGGGTTGGCAATAGGACGGATCAGGTATTACAAAATTCACCCCAAAATTTACATCTGTCTCTAACGGATTTTTGGATTACCCGCCCCGAATGTAATAAGTCATTATTTAAAATTTCATACTACAATTTTCTTAGTAACACTCATTTTGATACAATTAAGAAAGCAGATAAACAAAATAAATAAAGTAAATTACAAACATCCGTCGAACCATTTCTTTTGGGGAAAAAAACCGACACGATCTCAATTGGGAAAAGTTAATATTCAAAATTCGGTGTCTTTAAGTTGTTTTAGGCTATAAACATTAAGAAAAAGTTATGAAAAAAACTTTGGCATAACTTTCAAGAAAAAAAAATACATGAAAAAAATCTATGACAAACAAATACATAATAATTGCTCAGAAAAAAAATCTATTTCCACGCGGACTGGGCCAAGATCCATGGATCATTTGGGATGCCGAGGCCATAGGTTCTCAAAGTGTGAATGCCGTAATTGGTTGAACTCATTGCAACCACCTCCGGCCTGGATTATGGCCCACTAAAAATATGGGATGAGGTCCACTACAAAGTATGGGCCAAGGTCCACGATCCACTACATTCATCGGAACAAATATGGGAGCCCCTAGAAAGGATGGGCCAAGGTTCGTAATCCACTATATTCCTCAAAACTTTGTGGGGCATCGAATGTGGGCAGCCCAAGCAATATACGAGATTGGACTTGATTACCTACGTTTCCTGAATTTAGATCAAGAAAAAATTCTCGAAATACAAAATGAGCGATTCAAATTACTTAGTTATATGACTTCACACACTAAGTAAATCTAAAATATGGTAAAAAATTCACCTTTGCGTCCTTGTTTTTATGTTCAAATAATGTTGTAAAAAATACTTAAAAATGGTAATTGTTTGTTTGCACGATCACTATAAACAAGTAAACAACACTTTAAAATTGTGTTTGGTTTGCGAATTTAGTAAGAGAAGAGAAAATGAAAATAGAAAAGGCTAATGATCCCATAGTTTCTACTGGTTAGATCAGGGGCGGTACTAGGAAGGCCTTAGGAGGGGTTGTACGCATGCGCGCGCGCACACACACTGACTTTCAAAAAATTACAAAATTTATACTAAATTTATTTTATTTTTATACTTTAACCCCCCAGAAATATATTAATTTTTTTTTTATAGTTTAGCCCCACAACCTAAAATCCTGTCTCCGCCCCTTGGTTAGATGATCTAATGTTTTCATTTCTACATCCTTTTCTCACCAAATACAGCCTAATAGTGATTTTATGTTTTCAAAAAACTAGTTAGATTATATGGCTTGACACGATCGGTGGTACATGACCACACCATAAGGATCATGACTACGAGAAAGCTTATCCAAGAATGTATGGGCATTACCCAAATTATAAAGAGTTTAAAAGAGAAGAAAAACTAGAACAAAGCTACGATAACTTATTTTTTCCCCTTGTTTTTCTAAAAGAATGTCTTGAATTTATTAAGCAACGAAACGAAAATCCGTCTGGTTTAGGCTGTAATATCTCAGACCTGTTCTTAGGTTTGGAGTACACTGAAAAATCTTATTTTTTTCAGGTACAAAAAATGAAAGTGC
>BRYF01000021.1:5585000-5587500 GCA_030159135.1 Actinidia polygama
GTTGAAATCCATTTGACTTAATCCAACGACTGAGATTTTACCGAATATTATTTTTTACCCTCCCAAAATTATCACTTCTTTCTTTTTAAAAATGTAGGTCATACATAAGTTATGATCCAATGAACAAAAAATCTCTAAAGGTGAGCATATATTTTATCTATTGGATCATTTTTTAGTAAGATTCGCACTCAAAAAAACTAAAACACCTCTTTCTTTTCCCGTCATTTCTCCCAAACTAGTATATTTTTTTTAAATTATTGTAGTTTCTAATTTGTTCTTCATTTTGTAGTATTGTATCTTTTCGTATATACATGTAATGTATCTTTTATCTGAAATTTATATCTTACATGTTTTTTAGATTAAAAACCTCTAACGAGTACGTCTAAGAGATAGATTTATTTTTACGTTCCCGTGGACACGTCTATTATATCTCTAGTCCAAACATCATTTATAGTTTTCATTAAAAATAGATTGATCAAGTTTTGATGCTTGATCAATCTATTTGTCTTCAGATGACACATTTGTCTTTTGATGCTTTTCTATAAAAACCGATTGATCAAGCTTTTCTAAATTTTAGGATTTGAAATTTATAGTAGCAAGTGTTGGGCCAACATGGATGATACGAATTGTTCATCTTATTGGATCTACTACGATGATCATCTATGCAAAAAAATAAGTCATTAATTTCGTATTAGAAGCTACAATAGACCGCACGTTCTCTCAAGACAAATGTAATTCGATCACGTTATTACCTATCGCCAATCAATCTCGTTTTTTACATGGATCATTTTCTCAGCATATTTTAAAATAGGATAATTCATATCACTAAGCTGGGCCAGGGCATACCCACATTCAACAAACTTTACTCCAAAGTTCAAATCATATAATCTCTATAAGACTCGTATGCCTTTTCTACAATTTAATTCTGGATATAGACATCTACTGTTTTGCATTAATGATCTTCTGAAAATTGAAAATTCAAGGATATATAAAAGAGATTATAGCTATATATATTTATGTGTTATGTATATATGTATCCATATAGAAAAAAGACTACCTCAATAGGCTTTTTCAGTTTCTCTTGACGATAGAAATATGAAAATATAAAAAAAATTGTGCAAATTCTGAAGAAAAAAACAAAAAAGATACCTAATTTGTCGAGTAAAATTTTGTTTTGTTTTGAACAATTTTTTTTCAAATTAGATGAGAAATTTTATATTTTAAGACTCTTTCATCGAGAATAACCAAAAAAATATAAAATGCTGGTTAAATAATTTTTTTTAAAAATTGAAAAATAAAAAAAATCTTTAAAAAAAGCCTGGCCCGCTGGGCTAATCTGAAAAGCCCCACTTATGGGATTCATTCTACGTTGGGTCCCATGACATGAGTGGAAGAAAACAAAGAAAAATTCTATGGAATCAATTATAAATGCAAAATAATAAATCCAAGAAACCATGTTATATACAGTTGGATCTCAGTCCAAGACTGATGGATAGGCCCACCCAGTTAGAGCCCATACCCGATGTTGGTATGGGAAGTCAAACGTGGATTAATTAAATAAGTGTATTTCTTCAAAAATATTTCAATAGAGGAAACACACACCCCCCCCACCCCCCCAAAAAAAAAAAATCCATATTTGAAAGAAAACCATTAAAAATAAATAATTAAAAAATTAGTTTATTTTTTCTTATTTTTGAAGAAAAAACAAATTAGTAATGAAAATAAAAAAATGCTAATAATTTTTTTTTCATTACTTAAGCATCTTAAGCTTATAGCTGTAACTTCATTTTTTTTGTCTTGAAAATTATATCAGAGTATTTAACATAACTTCAACTTGTATTTATGGCCCAAAAATAATTTATAAAAATTAAAAAAAAAACAATTTTTTAAAATTTCATTTTATAACTTTTTAATTTTTATTTTTAAATAAGTAATTTTAACATAAATTCAGTCATACCATACACTCTCATTGTCCTAATTTTTTTAGGGTAAAATACATTGACCAACCCCGAGATTTTGGTTTAATACACAAAGTAACCCTGACATTTGATAAATGACAGTGACCTCTCCTGATGTTTGAATTTTGTAACAGATTATCCCCATTTTACACTACCTACCCTTGAGGTTCCGAGTTAATATACAAAGCACTCCTGATGTCAATCGTCCGTTAGCAAGATTGACTGTCTATTTATGATGTCAGCTGAATAGTGGTTGTAATACCATATATGCCCTTCTTTTTGACAAAATTATTATATACTCCACAAGAATGTTGATTGATCAAAAAAATAATAATATTTTAGACATTAGGGCATTTAATTTAAGCATATAGACAACACGCGATCAATTTTTATCACTATTTTAAACAGATTAGCAACAAAAAAAGACATAAATGATACAATTAAATGATTAATGGGTCAATATGATTCACTTTTTTGTCATTCAATCAACATCTTTGTGAGGTATATAGTAATTGTGTCAAAAAGAATGACATATATGGTAT
>BRYF01000021.1:5645000-5647500 GCA_030159135.1 Actinidia polygama
CATACAATTCGCGCACATAATAGTCTAAATAGTTCGATAAGATACACATGTATTGTAGATATATTTAGGAACTCGTTATTTCCTCCACTGTAAGTGAACTCATGGTCGGTTTTGATAATGGTACCACTGTAATAGTATAGTATTCTAAAACTACGAGACATTCTGTCAAATAACACAACAAAATTCAAGTCTAAATTCATGTATTTTGTAGCTAATTTATGTAAATTAAACAAAATTCAAGAAAATACAAATTTAACCTAAAACCCCTAAATTAATAAATTTAATATTTATCAAAAAATATCACAAATTATACAAAATTAATCTAGAAAAAAGTTAAAATATAAATCTAAGAGTTGATTGGTGGTGGTGGTGGTGGTGGTGGTGGTGGTGGTGGTGGGGAGGGGGGGCGGTGGTGGTGGACAAAAATTGCGAGATTCTCGGATGGAGAAAGAGACGAGAAAGAGAAGACGCTGCCTTTTAATGGATAGAGAGAGAGATAGTGGTCTTGCTAGTGGTGGATTATTAGGTAGTGGTGGTGGTGGTCGACGACAGAGGGGGTGGTTGTAATGGAGGAGGGGAACAAAAAAGGGAAGAGAACGAAAGTGAAAGGTTAAGGGTCTATTTTGTATTGGATTTGGAAGTGAAATCGAGGAGAGTCGGCGACTCTATAGTCGCCATTGTTATTAGCGACTAGAGAGTCGTCGCCATTGATACTGACGACTTTCTCAAATGCGTTAGTTCCCTAACTAAGTTTTCAACTGCGTTATTTTCTTAAATATTTTTTGAGAATGGGTTAAAAAATAAAAAAACTCGTTCAATTTCACCTAAAATAATTTTATTTTTTTTAGAATTGCATCATCTAAGAAAGTTGTTGAATGAAATTAAAAAAAAAATTATAAAACATAATTGACTAAAATAATCAAATCGTGAATAAGAGAATTGAAATTGACTAAAATTGTTGCGTTGTGTTTGTGTGTATACGTGTGTGTGTGTGAGTGTGTGTGTGTGTATACATATATGCATAAAAACTTGTTGATATTATATATACTTGCGTTTTTTCATATAAATATTTATGAATTTCTTCAGTGAGGAAGAAATGGTGGTGCAAGGGAGGAAGACACACAAAGAGAGAAAGGAATGATGAAGAGGAAAATTTGTTTAGAAGAAGAAACTTAGGAGATGGTGGAGGATTCGACTCTAGAAAGAAGATCTGGTGTGGAATAATCTCTAAGTCTTCTTTTAATGATGTACTGATAGTAACAAATGAGCATTGGTAAAGAGAATGGCACAAAAACAAATACAGATCATCTGACTCTCGTATTGGGGTTTAGAGGTGTCAAATGGGTGTGTCGTGTCGGCCCATCCCACGTATTTCAATACTTATACTTCGTGTCGTGTCGTGCTATGTCGTGCCTATTTGATAAAAACTTAGGCACGACACGACCCATTGACCTGACCCATTCATATCATGCGTCGTGTTGGGCCATCCCTGATCATGATTATGTCCAAATGTTTTCAATGTATAACCAGAGGTAACAAAGGGGGAGACAAATGAGTGCTTCCATCACAGTGTTTACATTTGAAATTGATTTCGAAAGTCAATTTGCTAGATGAGCTTGTTCTTGTTATTTAGGCTAGTGTGATGGTTTCATTCGCTGAACATTTCTCTCTCTATATAGAGTTGGATGTTGAAAGTCTAAGGCTTTGTTTGAGTGAACATTGACTAGAGAGAGAAAGAGTTGAAGTCCCAAGGCCATGTTTGGTTGAAGGAGAGAGAGAAAATTGAAGATTGGGGGTCCCAAGGCCATGCTTGGTTAAATAGTAAAAACAAGGGAATGGTGGAAGACCCACAGCCGTGTTGGGTTAAACGCTAAAAATAAAGGCTAGTCTTGATACAAATTGCATTTTATGTGTGCTTGGCACATGAGATTTTTCATTCCAAAAAACTAACAGATTGCTAACGGAAGGTGTAAACTAAGGGGCGTCCATGGGTCGGACCGGGTTGGGGTCGGGCTTGAAAGATAAGACCCAAGTCCAGTTTATAGCTTGGGCCTACAGGCCTTTAAATAATATTTTTTTAAAATTAAAAGGAAAAAAAATTAAATATAAAAAAATAATGCGTAATTACATAAAATCATCTATAGATATTGATTCTTTAAATACAAAATATTATAAAAAATTAATACCTTCGAGTTGGGCCATTGACCGGGCCTTCGGGCTTTGTCACCTATCGGGTCGGGGGCCGGTTCACGGGCTTCAAACTTGGACCCAAATTTAGCCTATACTATCTTGGGTTTAGGCCCTCTGAGCCATGGGCCGAGCCGGATCAAAACTCATTAGATCGGGCCATGTAATGTGGATTTTTTGATAACCCTTAGTGTAAACTAGTAAATTTTAAGAGAAATGCTATAGTCACCGATAATTATACTGAAGTTGTTATCGATGGTATCAAAACGACGTTATTTTGGTGCAAACTAACCAAAACGATGTCGTTCAACTA
>BRYF01000021.1:5685000-5687500 GCA_030159135.1 Actinidia polygama
AACGATTAAAATTAGTCAAATGGTCCAAAACTTATCATAAACTACGAATTCGTCCCAATAATATAACAAATTCACGGATTATGCAAAATAGATTCGCAAATTAACCCCGAATTGGTGATGAGTTCGCGAATTGTGCACGCGAGCGTGGAACCCTCCACGACAGTTTTGTGACCACACTGTGGACCTGTGGTAGTCAAGATGGTGTGTGGATACTCGTGGTGGTGGTGGTGGTGGTGTTCAAAACGTAACACGTTTTAACCCCATAATCGCTGGCGGTTCTGGTGATTCACGAAAGTGTTCACAAGTTGGACTTTTATGTACCTGTTCCAGTTTGGGGTGGTTGGGGCAGCTCTAACGTTGGATGTGTCGTGGTGGGTGTTGTGTTTCGGAATGTTTGGGTACACTTGGTGCGGTGGTTGTCCGGAAGCTTGGGGACCGGTTTCTCTTTCAAAGCCTTTTAGGCTTTGGGAGTTTGTTAAGCTCTCCATTGCCTCTGGTGTCATGCTTTGGTAAGCTCTTCTTTGTTTCTCGACAAAAACGCCAACCGCTTGTTAAAATGTTTTAGGTTTTTTGTGTGATTCATGCAGCTTGGAAAATTGGTACTACAGATTATTGATCTTGATGACTGGAAATCTAAAAAATTCTACCATAGCTGTGGATACATTGTCCGTGTGGTACGTATTTCAAATATATTTGGATTAAGATTTTGAATAGAAATTTGTACAGAGAAAAAAGAAAGAAGAAGAAGATGAAGGCCTCGTTTGGGCAAAAAGAATTATGTTTTTTCAATTGTGTTTAATGTGAGTTTATTTGATATAAGTTTACGAGAGTTTTTAGCTTAAATAGTCAAGTTCTTTTAGGTACCCCATGCAAAACAACTGTTTTTTTTTGTTTCATGTTAATTTTTTTAAGCCAATCCAAACAGGCCTAAATTTGAATACTTGGATTCTGTACCATTATTTTTTTTTGCTTCACTAAATTCTTAACTCAAATACAATTGCATGAAATTAAAGTGATTGAATATTAATTATGTACAACTGATTAATATTAATCCTGAAATTAAAACTGATTATGAAATTGCTATATTTACGAGGGAATTAAAATTACTTTGGTTTTTCTGAATGAGCATCAATGGTTGGGAAATGATGATTCCTCTTGCTTTCTTTGCGGCCACCGGATATGGCCTTGTATCTCTTTTCCCTCTAATTATTTTCTTTTAAGTTGTGTTTGGATTAAAAGCCTTGTTTGCAGAAATGGTTTTTTTAGTTATTTTGATTTTTAATTTTTATTCTCTTTAATAGATTTTTTCACATTTTGATCAAAATTTAGTATTTTTTCAGTTCTTTTTTATGAGACGGGTTAAAAAATGTAAAAGTTTTCATTGAATTTGATTTTTTTTTACTAAAGACGAAAACATAAATTAATTTTTATATTTTCATATCAAATCTTTAATTCAAAAACAAACTTAGATGTTATATGTTCGTATAAGTATGATCTAATTGCCATAGGCAAAAAAAAAAAAGAATTTTAATCAATGATAATTGGCTAATGAAAACAAAATACACGATCGATATTAGTGATGGATCCAAGATTTCTTCATTCCGAAAATAACTTGAAGAGAAAATTGATGTATAATATAAATTGCTACAAATTCAAAGAAAAAATGAATCCCATTCATATAAAATATTTAAGTCGACATCCATTGTCACGATGATCCTTATCAAGTGAAATTTAAGTGATTAAAATAATTTGTAATTTTCCATCTTGGATGATTAGTGATGAAATGACGTAAGTGATACATCTAAATAGTTAAGGGTCAATAATTTATTTTTTAGATCAGAGGTAAAAGTTTTGGAATGCCTGAAAAATGAAGCCAATATTTGTGGGTATTTACAAGCTCTCAAGGCTACCTGCCTACCTCTCATCTCTCTCTCTCTCTCTCTCTCTCTCTCTCTCTCTCTAGTTTTTGAGTTGGTGCTTTTAGAAGAGTGTTGTATGAGAGATATGGGGAGCGTTAAGAGGGATGATGAAGAGCTGAACCAGGCTTTGGTGGCTTCCGCTTCCAACGATGACGTTTCATTGGAGCTGAAAACAAGGGTGTGGATGGAATCTAAGAAACTGTGGCACATAGTGGGGCCCTCCATCTTCAGCCGCGTCGCAACCTACTCCATGAATGTCATCACCCAAGCCTTCGCGGGACACCTTGGAGACCTCGAGCTCGCTTCTCTCTCCATCGCCAACACCGTCATCGTCGGCCTCAACTTCGGCCTCCTAGTAATTTTCCCCCACGACTCTCTCTTTCTGTTTCTGATTGCGTGAGTGTTTGCGGCAGCTAATTTAGATCATCGTACAACCGATTATAGAGAAGTGGAAGTTAAAACGCAACAAAAGAATGGTAACCATTTCATTATCAGTTTTCTACTTTTGTTTTCAAAAATTTTATAAATAATTGATAGAAGCAAGTTTGTTTTCGTCATTTTGTTTTAGAAAACAGAAAAAA
>BRYF01000021.1:5690000-5692500 GCA_030159135.1 Actinidia polygama
AAATACAACTTCATGAAATTAAAGTGATTGAGTATTAATTATGTAAGACTGATTAATATTAATCCAGAAATTAAAACTGATTATGAAATTGCTATATTTACGAGGGAATTAAAATTACTTTGGTTTTTCTGATTGTGTTTGGCTTTGATTTGACAGCATGAGCATCAATGGTTGGGAAATGATGATTCCTCTTGCTTTCTTTGCGGCCACCGGGTATGGCCTTGCATCTCTTCTCCCTCTAATTATTTCCTTTTAGGCTGTGTTTGGATTAAAAGCCTCCTTGTACGCAGTAATGACTCTTTTTTAGTACTTTTCAATTCCTTTGGATGAGACGAGTTCTAAAATATAAATTTTTTTATTTAATTTTAATTTTTTTTACTAAAAATAAAAAATAAATTATTTTAAACTTTATTTTTTTATTTTTTTCATATTAAATCTTTAATCCAAACACAGACTTAGATATTGTCTGTTGGTATAAGTATGATCTAACTTCCATACTCAATGACAATTGGTTAATGAAAACAAAATACATGATCGATATTAGTAATGGATCCAAGATTTCTTCATTCCGAAAATAACTTGCACAGAAAATTAATGTGTAATATGAATTCCATGGAAAACTTTCTACAAATTCAAAGAAAAAATAAATCCCATTCATATAAAATATTTACGTCAACATCCTTTGTGGAGATGATCCTTATCAAGTGAAATTTGAGTGATTAAAATAATTTGCAACTTTCCATTTTGGATGTATATAACCTAACAATAGGTCATTCCATTGCGCTTGTTAGCCCTGACGACTTAACCAAATTATCTATCCTAATAAGATTGTGGTACAAGTAATCCCATGATTTACCAACTCCATTATATAAAAAATAGAAAAATAGACCCTTTATGGTTGTGGTCAATAATGAGAAAACAAAAACGAATGGGACAACCAAACGGGTCAAAAAAGAAAATCCCAAAGTTTGGTTGGTACAAGTCACTTTTTCATTTTTTCTTTTTGGTGGGAGAGTGAACACATCATATAAGTTAAATCTTAATTACTATTTATTAATTAAATTTTTATAATTTCAAAATGAATTCTTTCTAGACTCGATCATGATCACTTTACAGGCAATGCATATGATCATTTTATTATAAAAAAGATGCTTTTAAATTTTTAAAAAATAGTTTTGAAACTATTTATGTGGTCAGAAATAGTTTCTTAAAAACTTTTGTTGAACGCGTATTCGGTATCTTCAAAAAAATAAATCCATGTGTTTAGTGAAATCTATTTGGAATGGCACAAGTGAATTGTTTTGTAAATTTAATGGTGTTTGGATATTATTCTTTTATATCGCATATCTCTTCGGTCCTACGGAAGGACACACGAATAGATAAAAAATACATATATATGAAAAAATATAATAATAAGAAATTTACGTGGCTATACCCAAATTGCCTACATTCATATGAGATATATTTTACTATATATGTAAAATAGATATTACAATTATGAGATAAATAAAACTCACAAAATTCACACACCTACCCGAACCCCACGCTCAAGCATATATGAGCCATTGTTCATCCTGATGTACCATAGTATTTTTCCCCCCTCTATTTCTCTATTGTACCCTTACTATTTTAATCTCACAAACGAGCATGGAGCTCTTGGTCAAAGTCCTTCACTATTAACTTAGCATTTCTATCTCTTCTATTCTCTCTTCTCCTCTCTCTCTCTCTCTCACCCAAAATACATAGCGTGCAAGAGATATTTATAGGCAAAAATTTACAGTATTCTTAGAGCCATTAAGGCCGTCCTTGAGAGCTCAAAAGCTCCATTGGAAGGTAACACCATCAGCAAAGGCAGAGTCACATGAGAGCAAGTGGGGTCAATTGACTCCACTGAAAAAAATATATACTATTTTTTTAATATAATTTATCATAAAGATAATTTTGACCTCACAAAAATTAGTAATTTTTTTAAAGTTTATAAATTTTATAATTTTGACCCTACTAAACATAAATTCCAGCTCTCTTTTGATCACGTTGAACATAAATTTGGCTCTTTTATTCATTTTGGCTCGGTCCTTGAACCAACAGCTTTAGGAGAGAGCAACCTATGGGGAAATGATGAGTCAAAACCTTAAAACCCACTGGGGCTCTCTTGTAAACTAATTGAGCCAAATCGCAAGTGGGCTCCAACAGTATGAATATGAAAAAACTAGTTTCATGTCATGAAGCAATTGATTTCCTAAATTTTTGACAATGGAATTAACAGAGTGAGGGTTGCAAATGAGCTAGGGGCCGGGAACGGAAAGGGAGCGAAATTTGCCACGGTGGTATCCGTGGTGCAATCCACCCTCATCGGTCTTTTCTTCGGCGTGCTGATCATGATATTCCACGATGAGTTTGCACTTATGTTCACATCGAGCTCTGATGTTCTTGAAGCAGTAAATAATCTTTCATTCCTATTAGCTGTCACAATTCTTCTCAACAGCGTCCAACCAGTTCT
>BRYF01000021.1:5697500-5702500 GCA_030159135.1 Actinidia polygama
CACCCCCGTTCCCAAACCGTGACAGGTTGGGACTCAAAATCCCATTCCCCGCCCCGCCCCGTTTAATTTTTTTTTAAATTATATATTTTTTTTATAAACGGTATAAAGAAATATATCATTATTGGTATATATAAGGATATTATGGTATAATTAAAAAAAAATAAGAATAATTTTGTCTATTTACATATAATTGGGGCGAGTTTTGGATTTTGCTGGTCTAAACTCGAATCGGGTTACGATTTCTCTCCCATAACCCGCTTCGAAGCCGTTTATCCCTATCCCAAATCCGTCCTATTAGGGTAGGAGCGGTGCGGTGCGGGGACCCAATTTATTTGGAGAAATTGCCATCCCTAAGACAATTAGGAAACTTAACTTTTAATTTCATTGCTCGCAATAAATAAATAAATCGTGCTCATTCGGATATTTACAAAAACCCTAATTCTTATTCTTACTATCATCCTTGATCCTTCATGATAATCTGAGCTGTTATAGTCTTCTAGAATGGACAATGGCTTCAAAAAGAAAATTTATTTTGAGTTGTTGGAGATAATATTGTGTCGTTTTCCAAGGTGGTTGTTCAAGACCGGCAAGCCCGAAACTTTGATTAATTTTGATCAACTAATGAGCAGTACGTACTTATCAGTACTTGAATTAGTCAAACTAAGGATAGAGGGATAATGGTGGTTGGTCTGTACATCTTGTTTCAATCAAAGCGGTATTGCACCTAAAAGCAATGGCTAATCTTTAACTAAATCATCAAATTAATTGGTAATTGGTAAATAATTATTTGCTAATATCCCACATATGTGTTGGGTCAAAAATTTAATGAACATGCGGAAAAGGAATGTGAAAAATTAGAGAATCTAATGGTCTTAAATGGTTAAATCGTCTAATTTTTTAATTTTAATTTTAATTTTTTTTCTTACCAAATTGTTGATTCAAATACGGCCTCATAGTTTTATCATTTCCTGATACTCAATGACGGACGCAGAATCGCAAGTTTCGAGAGGAGAATGTATATATAAAATATAGAATTCATAACTTTGATCAAGTATAGTAAAATACTGATTTCAACTTTAAAGTGACGAATTTATATAATTTAAGTTTTTTTAAATCTTAAGATAACAATCGTCTATCACCCATATTGTACACTAGCATAAAACCAGTTCTAAGCTCGGGCGATTGTATATAGATGAGAGGAAAAAATTGCATAGAAATTTAAGTAAAACATAAATTAAGTAATTAAAGGGTTAAGATTTTTTTTCTTTTTTCACGATTTTGACAAAACTGAATGAATGGGTTGAATTATTAAGCAAATCAATGTAATATTATCACTCCAAAATATTCATTTTCTATTCATGATTTTCTATTATTTTCTATTTTTTTAGCAATAACATGTGTCATACATGGAATTATTGTTTATTTAAAAGAACATGTTTGTGAAAGTGCGTTGAAATATATGAAAATTGTTTAAATATTTGTAAAACGTATTTATTATCAATCGTCCAATAAGCGATGGTTAACAAAATTAAACTATAAAATATGTGAAAACAATGTCCAATAATATAAGAAATCAAAGACAATACATTAAACTAAGAACTCTTTATTTTATAATTATTTGTACAAAAAATATCAGCATGAAGCAAAAGGCAAATAATCTAATAAACAATCAAGAACTAATCCAAACAATCCCTAATTGGTTCAAAAATATCTTGGATCTGTTTGAGAGATAATAGGAGCGTTGTATATATATATATATACACACACACATGTTAGGAATTAAACATGAAATAGATAACAAACTTAGAGTAATAAAGAAAGGAAAATAAAATATGCAAAGAAACCAAAGTCAAGGGATGAGAATGTCAAATATTCCTAATAGTGAATGAAAGCTAAACGAAATAAAAAATAGAAGCATAAGGAGATTGAAAAAGTTTCTTGGGAAGATTTATGGCTGAATACTTTTGCGCGTGGATTTATTGATGTAGATAAATCCGTCGCTACTCGCAATTTCTAGAAGCACATTTGGAATTTGGCATGCATCAAAGTGGTTCAAGTTAGAGGTTGTGACGTGATCTATTTGGAATGCTAGAAATCAAAAAGGTTTTGATAATAAATCAGTGAACTGGCTTGAAACTATTAACCTCATAATTGTCCGTGTAGTCTTCTGAATATCATCAAGCAAGGATGGTAGGGATTTATTAATAGATGACATCATATTTAGAATGAATCCAGTGACTAGTGTAGAGTAGATTCTTCAATTCTATTGTTGGTTGGTAATCTGGGCTCTATTCAGGATTGCTAGGATCGGATTACTCCTAGATATCTGGTTATGTGGATTTCTTTGTCTTCAACGGATTGTCCATGACTAGTTCAGTACTCGCCTGGGTTCCTTTTGGGTGTCTGGCCCTCCGAGTCTTGGGGTCTTCTACTGCAAGTGTGGGTTAAATCTAATCGATGCCCCAAGGCTGGTGGGGATTTTGGCTTTTTGTATTTGATGTTAGTTTAGTATTTGTTAGTTTAGTTAGTTGTTCATACTTTTATTGGGCTGGTGGTTGATTACTTATCAAATGTCTGCCTTGTTCTCTTTTAGCCTTATTTTGTTCTATCGCTCTTAATAGAAGAGTTATGGGTGAGGATAACTAGGATCATATAAGATTTTTTTATAAAATATCTAATTATATATGATTTAATATGTATAAGACATAGCTTTACGTTAGACTTTTTTAATTTAGAGATTTTGAAATTCTAATTCAGTTAAGATGGGATTAACAGTTAATTCTATTTGATAAAAGATCCAATCTTTCATTTAAAATTTAAAATTTCTATGCAGAAAGGATTGAATGGACCAATAAAGATGAGCTACGTGTATTATTAGTATTTTAATAAATAAAAAATTAAAAAAAATATTGAGAACTTTGAAGCTCTAAGAGGCCTCCATGCTAAAAATATCCTTTTGTATAATAAATAGTATAGATTGCTGAATATTTTCACATGCCATCTATGTCCACTTACTTATTCCCTTCGTCTCGTATTGCTAGTCTATTTTAAGTAATACAACTTTTTAAGGGAATATAATCATTACACCTAATTTATATTATATTTTTAATTTTTATCCATTTAATCATTGCTTTTAATTTTTTGTTTTGGTTGAAATATTATAGAAAAGAAAGTATAAAAGGAAAAAATTGCAAGTATTTTTTGGGACTGGACAAATATTTTAGAATATTTTAAAATAAAATAATTAAACCAGTAATATGGGACAGAACGAGTATGTAATATGATTGTAATATATAGTATATTATTCTTTTCGTATTATATAATATATTATGTTCGAAGATTGGGACGAAGTTAGAAATTATGTTTTGGGGACAGAGTAAGTATATTTGATAAAAGATAATATTTTACGTGTATTCGGAAGAATATTAAAAAAAAATGATTATTCTAATATTAATACATGTTGTAATACTTTTTTTGATCTAGATAATGAGAACCTTGGTGGACTGTTAATTGGACTGCCAATTCTACGGCAGTTTATTGGTTGGGGTGATTTGCATAAACTCTTAGGCTTTGTTTGGATTCTGAAATTTTGGTCAGGACAAAAGAAATGAAAATGAAAATGGAAATCGAAAAGGTAAGCGATTCAACTTTTTGAAATCATCAAATTGTCTAATTTTTTAAATTTTTTTTTCTTACCAAATACTTAATCCAAACACAACCTTAAAAAATATCAACATGATATATAACATTTGGTGATTGAATTGATTTTATCTCAAAAAACATAATGAAAGGATTGAAATTTGATCTAATTTCTATACGAATGCGACATACGATGGTGACGGACATTGACTCGAGAAGTCGCTTAAGAATTTAAAATCAACCTTGAATTTTTTTTTTGCAATGAACACAAATTCGAATTCATTTCATTTGAAAAAATAGATAAAAAAATATAATTTTTAAAATAAATTATAAAATAAAATAAATGCGATTCAATCATATTGCTGACGATATTCGATTTATTGATATTTTTTACTATAAAATGAAAATTTTTATCATTTTATTGAATCATCACTGGGCCCAATATGGCACAGGCAACACTAGCACGCAACCCAAATCCCTAAAAAACCCTTCTTTCGATTCCAACTTGAGAAGCTAGTCTCATGATTATAAAGGAATTAATCGAGTAATATTCCACTTTGTTCTTGTTCCGATCTAAATTTTTTCAAAAGAAATAATTATGTTGGTTTTGAATTTTTGCAAAGCCTTCCGTCATCGTTGGTCCAGTTCGGCTTAGTTTTTTTTGTGTAGAAGTATATTTTTTTAACTGTTTTGATTTTCGAGTTTTTTATTAATATAATTTTTTAATCGTTTGATCAAATTTTATATTTTTTTAATTTTTAAAAATATAATTATGTTATTTAAATTCAGAAATAAATTAAATAAAGACAAAAAAAGTATTTAATTTATTGAGTAAAAATAATTTTTTTAGTTAACTTTTACTTGAATTTGATGAATATTTTTACATTTTAGAATTCTCTTATTGAGAGAAATTCACTACAAACGGAAAAAAAACTCAAAAAGTAAATCAACTAAAAGATCTCAAAAAATAATTAGACGAAATTGGGCCTCAGTTCATTTATTTATTTATTTATTTTTTATTTACTCATTTTTACTAATCCATACAGCTGTGTTTGGATCAACGATTGGATTTGGTTAGGGTAGGCTGTATTTGGATCAATGATTCAGTGAGAGAGAAAAATAAAAATATTAAACGATTCAACAGTTCAAAACCATTAAATTATTTTCCATTTTTATTTTTTTATTTTTTTTTCTCACCAAATCTTTGATTTAAACGGATTTGTGTCAACCACAAAAACTTCATGTTGGAGACGAGGGAAGAAGTGTCCGGCCCACCATGGAACTCTGGGCTTTGCAAACAAATTCGGCCCATTGGCCTTGGAACTGTCCGTTTGCCAGCCCAGATTTTTTACCAAGAAATA
>BRYF01000021.1:5732500-5742500 GCA_030159135.1 Actinidia polygama
CTATGAAGACGACAAACATAGGTTTGAATTATTTGTACCTTTTATTAAGAGGGTTAATTTAGACATTTACTTAAAATTTATAATAAAGACAAAAAAATAGAGCGTATCTAATAAAAAAGATAGTGCAAAAATCATTTTTCTTATTGTTTTTTAGGGGGAAAATAAAAAATCTATCCTATATACTATATAAATCTAATGCTATGTGACACCCTCTTGAAATTTAAAAAAAAATCTATAAAAAAATCTAAAATCTCACGTATCAATCCTCTCATCTCTCATTTCGAATCTTTCTATCACCCAAATCTCCCCCTTCTCTCTCCTCAAATAGAGCGACGTAAAAGGAAATCCTTCTCATAAAATAGAGCTACATTTTCTTAGTCTATCAAATAATAAATTAAAGTTTCCTTAATTTTTGTAAACATATTAATTTCCGAACCTAAAAAAACGAAAAACAAAAGATCATGATAAAATAAAGATTTTACACAAATACAAAAAATTTAATATAAAAATATGTAATATATGTTTTTGAATTAATATAATTTTTTTAACATTACGTGTCCCAAAACCACCTGAATGGACCTGGTGGGCCATGTGTTTTTTGTCTTGCATTTCCTGATTAGGAAGTCGAATTGGATCAGAAGCCCATTGGGCCCTAAGACAATCCTTTCATTGAGCTAGCTCAGAATCTTGCGTATTGAAAAATTTAGGATATGTTTCGAACATGTGGAAAGAAAGAAGGAAAAAAAAAAGAGAAACCAGACAAAGTAATTAAAAGTAGAATTTAAGAAAAAATAATTTTCTTTCTCTTTGTCTGGTTTTCATGGAAATAAAATGAACGCTCTGTTTGTTTCGGGCGAATTTTTCCTCATTTTTTAGAAAGGATTTGCTTTCTGGCGTTTGGTTTGACATGTATCCAGTTTTTGAAAATCAATTTCTATTATTTGTTTGCATAAGAAATCACAAACAATTAAAAAAACGAATAACCAATAGCCAATAAAAAACACCAATAACCTACTAACTATACTCTTATTTTGAAGTAGGATAGTCAATTATTTGAATTTGGATCAAATCCATCAAAATACAATTCGATCCGGTTACAAATAAATCCAAATGCAAATCTGAATACGATTCAACTTATATAGATATTTGATCCAAAAATTCAATCCGATCATTTTTTTTTCTCTAAGAAAAAATCAATTCATATGAAGAGAAAAAAATTACCCAAATCTTACAAGTCCAAAAAAAAATATTATTTTTCAAAATTTTAAAAATAAACATCTTTTATAAAAAAAATTAAAACAAAAATAATATTTTTTCAAAAATAAAATAGTTTGTGTTAAATAAAAAGGTTTTTTCAAAGAAAAAAAAAATACTTTTATGGTGTGAGATGGAGGGAGGGGGGTGACGAGAGCGAGCAAGCTCTGAAAAATATTTTTCATAAAATATTTTTTGTCAAAACAAACGGAGCGGAAATGAAAATGAAAGAAAAAAAAATTAAAAATTAATTTTTCTTATTTTGTTTTAGCAAAATGAGGTAATAAAAATGATAAAAAATTTAATGGTAAATTTCATTGACCTCCTTTGATGCTTCTGACAATACTGCCACCTGTGGTTTTTAAAATTACACTGATTTTTCTTACTTTTAAAATTATTGTATAGATTTCCCTTATGTTTAGGACTTTCAAATTTTTTTGTCAATACACAATAAAATAACTAAACATTCATTTTATAAAAAACAATAAAATAGTTAATTAAAACAATTATTTTTAAAGTAAGTTCACATTATGAGCACTAAAAAGTAAAAAATTTGGAGCAATTATAAAATAGCTACTTATTTTTTATGTAGGTTTTGATTAGGAGTACTCTAAAAAGTAAATTAATTAAATTAATTATTTTTTTAAAAAAACTTACTGATAAATAAATAAAACTAGAATAGTTTACAAATAAATAGTATTTTAAGGGTAAAATAAATATTTATTTTATTTTAGTTGGTGTAATGTAAAAAAAAATTGAATCCCTGAACATAAATGAGAAATCTTGTTATTTTTGCATAAAAATTAACTTCAGGAAACTGTTGAGAATAATTTCAAAAGTAAGGAAAGTTAGTGTAATTTTAAAACTGCAGGAGTGATGATTGTATTGGGCCTGCTAAGTTATAATATATTGGGCCCATTTTCTGACCCACGTCCAGTTGAACTTGTTGCAAAAAAACTAGCAGCTCGTTTAGGGACTAACGTTTAGACGTATCAAAAAACAAATCCCGAGTTTGACTTGGGCCTGAAAATGTAATTTTTTGAATCTAATTAGGAAGAAAATTCATTAATTAAAGATAAAAATACGTTTACTCGATAGATTTGCTAAATTTATTATCTTCAGTGATTTTGTTTCTAAAATTGAATTTTTTTTATATTATTAGATTTCTATCGTCAAGAGGAATCAAAAAATTATAAAATTTTGATTTATAATTTTCAAACTCATATAGATTGCTTGGCTACATATACTAATGTCCGATTGATATATTTTTTTGTATAGTGATTTTATTACCAAGTTTTAATGGAGATGTTAATGTCATTAACATCTCTAGTAATTTCTCCAACAGCACAAGATCATGATTTATGATATTTAAAGGAGATGTTCACGTAATTAAATATTCTAAATTCCAAGGGGCCGAAAGAATTGTGATCGTGGGTCTACCCTCAATAGGCTGCTTGCCAGCTGTTATCACCCTTAATCCATAGGTAATGTTACAGTCATCGCATAGATTAACGCACTTGTTATCGCGCGGCTCAAAACGACGTCGTTTTGGTGATATAACACAAAAATAACATCGTTCAACTAAAAGTCGTGTTTGTTTAAAAAAACAAAACGAGACTGTTTTAGTATTTTATTACTAAAAATGACGTTATTTTGGTACCACATGATAACAAATACGGTAAACCATGCGGTAACTGTAGGTATGCAGCATTAACCTAATCCATGACTTGTTTCATGGACGTGCATGTGAATCATTATCATCTGTCGCCAGATATAATAATCAGATGCTCCAAGATCACTGAGAACCGTACAAAGTGGTGGGCCCAAAATCATGTCTGCCGACATATACACCGTTGATCGACATCATCCAAAGGCGTAAGTCTGGCGAGTGGATCAATCATCTCAGCCCCTAATTTAACTACTCCTATTTTAGTTCTCAATATAAGTTTTGTTCTTATAGTGAATTTTTGTCATTCTTAAGTCAAAATTTTATAGTTTTTCATTTTTTTTAAATATAATTTTTTTTATTAAACTTAGAAAAAAATTCAACAAAAGACAAATTTTAACTTATTTATTGAGTAAAAATTAAATTTTTATTTTAAATATTTTTTAAATTTAAATTAATTTGTTTTTATTTTTAGATTTCTCACAACAAGATAAACTAGAAAACTATAAAATTTTTATCAAACAATAAAAAAAAACTCATTACAAACGAAAAAATTCAGAAAGCAAATTAGCTTTAATGAGAATAGTTGATATTTAGGTATGATAGCCTATATATGGATTTTAAAGTTGTTTTGATATTTTATCGTGATTGTTTTAAAATGAATATTTAATAAGAATGATTTGAATTATTTCTTGCTAAGGATTTGTAATTTTACAATAAATACATTCTTTACATTTGAATTCTTGTTTCATTCGAATTTCACAAGCCACTTATAATCAAATCTTTATATTTTCGGTAAAATTAAACGATAATTTTTTTAATTTGAAAACTGCATATATCCAATTAGTATATTCACTCCTCCAGGTATGTATTTTGGGATGCCAACTATGTCATCTTCAAGTGTTAGTTTTCACTAGGGGACACAAAAGACCTGAAAGAATTGAGAACCGAACCAACCCAATCTCATTGGGTCGGTTTCGTTCAATTCTACAATGCTCATGGTTCGGTTTTAGGTCTGAAAATTGTAGACCCGAACAATTCGATTCGTTTCTCGGGTTTGTAAGATTTTTTTACTTAGAACCGAATCGAACCAGAACCGAACAAAAAACCGAAGTCTAGACTCGATCATATAGTAATATAGTACACTCATCATACATTATTATTACTCATGGTTGCTTATTTTGAGAAAGAACCGAACCAAAAAACTGAACTGATCTCACTCGGGTTGATTTGGTTTGGTTCCTTTGGACAATCGGTTCGATTTTGGATCCAAAAATAATGAACCGATCAAGATCGGTTCGATTCTGGATTTGTTATAGAACCAAACCGAACCGACTCATGCATACCCCTAGTTTTATATAATATAGATAATACTAATTAGTAGGGATTAAGGACAAGGTAATAAAATCCCAATAAAAAAGGAAACTTTATTTTATATATATATACACATGGTATTAATCATTCTAACCTCTAATGCATGATAAGAGTTTCTTTTTATATAATTAATAGAGACTAATACGATTATCGTTTATATACCAATAATTGTGTCATGAGTTAAACTTGTATTACGGGTTATGATGTATCACATAGTAACCCCTAATCTGGAGACCACTATTTAATTAACCCTATTTTCTTTGCCTTTCAAAAAAAGTAGCGCAACATGACACTTTTTCGATTTTTTTATATAAAAAAACTAGAAAATCAACCCAAAAACCATCTCTAACCTTAGAAACCCTACCCACCCCAAATTAAGAGTAAAAATTCAGTATAACAATTATATTCAGTCATCAATAACACATGGTACAACAATCCAATAATAAATCTGCACATGGAATGAGGAAATCCCACGGCTTAAAATGTAACCACCAAATTTAAAAAGTCAATAGCGACCGCATATGCAAAGGGGGGCCATTATATATACATAAAAGTTTAGTATTAAACTGTATCACGTAGCATCGATGACGACGACGTGATATGGCTTAATTTTCCCCCCAAAATTAGGATCTCTTTTGGGTTTTTTTGGCGCATTATATTTTAGCCCAAACTTTTTAGATAAAAGGTCGAATATTTTGGGCCATAGGTCCGGTTCATTTTAGCCCAGGGATTTTGACAGAACAAGTAATCGGAAGTACTAAACTTGGGGTCGGCCCATAAATACCCTAATTAGTAATGGGACTGCGCTGGCCCATTTCATTTTAGCGGAATAGACGATTTGGGCTTTAGTTCAAATTCATATATCAATGTATCTACATCTTGGATAAATGTATCAAAAGACCATATATAGTCTAAGATGATCAAACATTGGAGTACTTATGACTAAGGACCAAATCCACTTTGAGGTCCGCGAGGCATGGAATGGGGACCAAATCCACTTTGAGCTTGAGGGCGGCGAGACGGGAAATGGGCGCCACTTTTGACTTCGTCACTTGTTCAACACTATTTATTCTTTTGGCTTCAACGCTTGTTTGACACTTTATAGCTCGTCTAACTCCAATTCACCTCCAAAACTCAATCCCATCACTCAGCCAAGATTTCCTCCCCAGAAACCTAAACCACTCAACCTCACTTCGAAGTATAGTCCTCCCACGAAGCTGGTACTGAAACCTCAAACGGTCAACAAAATCCACTTACACTTTCAGGGCAGTGAGGCGGAGAATGGGCGTCTCATTTGACTCTGTCGCTTGTTTGACACTATTTTAGATTTTGGCTTTGTCGCTTGTTCGACACTTTAAAGCTCGTCTAATTCTAATTTCTCAATCTCATGGCATTCCTCGGGGCCCTTCACTTCCAAAACTTAACCTCATCACTCAGGCAAGATTTCCTCGCCAAAAACCTAAACCAATCAACCTCACATTGAAGTCTAGTTTTTCCCAAAAACATAAATCACTGCCCATGAGAAAATCTCAAACGATCGCTCAAATCCACTTTGAGGGCGGCGAGGCGGGGAATGGGCGTAGCTTGTTCGACACTATTTCCGACTAATTAAAACTGGGGAGACCACTGATAGGGGAGGTGAAGGCCGAGGAGGGCCGAGGATGTTAGAGGTAAAGAAAAATGTAAGAAACTTGAAATAGGCTGACATTAAAATAGGTTTCACATTTTTTAAAAAAAATAATGAAAATATCAAACCAAACAGGATTTATTTTTATTTTTGTAACAAAATTAAAAACAAAAACAGAAAAAACAAATATACAAATTCCCAAAGTCTAAATTCCTTGTTCATTAAAATTTACGAAATTAAACAAAAAAATAATAATTATTGTCTGATTAACAGTTACTCCTACATTAAAAGACAACAAACACTATGGGAAAATTAATGGGAATTCAATGATTCATAAAAAGAAAGAAAATATTCATTATTATGAGAAAATAGAACATAACATGAAATTAAATTTTCTTAAACATGTTCTCACTCACATTTCACGTAAGAGTGAAATCCATATTGCCCCGGGCATATAGAGCAGTGGCAAAGGGTGAGCACCCGGTATGCGAGTTACATCTCGGAGGTCCCGTGTTCGATTCCTGACTGCTGCGTTGCACATTCGCGATTTACCTCTCACGTGTTGGTTGAGAGCACGGCTAGCGTGGGCCACAAATTAGTCTGGGTGGTAATACCTGGGACGCTGTGGTTAATCAAAAAAAAGAAGTGAAATCCATATTTTTTGTAAAAAAATAAAAATAAAATATTTTAATTTCGTACATTTTAATGAACAAGGAATTTAGACTTTGGGAATTTTTATGTTTGTTTTTTTTGTTTTTAATTTTTTCAGAAAAATAAAAATAAATCATGTTTGGTTTGATGTTTTCATTTTTCCAAACCTACTTTAATACTAGTCTATTTCAAGCTACTTACATTTTTCTTTACCTCTCCAGCCCTCCTCTGCCTTCACCAGTTCACCTCCTCTATCTATGGCCTCCTCAGTTTGAACCAGTCAGAAATAGTGTCGAACAAGTGACGAAGCAAAAAGTGGCTTGGGCGGATGTTTGAAATTTTCGCACCAGTAGTGATTTATGTTTTTTTTTTGGGAGGACTGGACTTCAATGTGAGGTTGATTCGTTTAGGTTTTGGGCAAGGAAATCTTGCTTGAGGACTGGACTTCAATGTGATGAAAGCTTGTTTAAGATCGGTTCGCTTGATACACAAGTCAAGCCCCAACATTTTCTTAAGAGATCTTCACTCTAAGCTTCATTAGACGAATCTTCTAACACATTTTATCTATGTTACAAAAATCTAAAGTCAACATTTTTTTTATTACACCGAACAAAAATACCCTCATACTCTCTACACCCCTTTTAATTTCTCACTACTCCCTCATCATCCCTACCGTCTTCTTCGATAACCACCACCAACAGCTGGAGTCCACTTTTTGGCTGGCGTCCCACCCACCAAGCCTGAACCCGAGCCCAAAGCCCATCCAACTTGGGCCTTAGGCTGGTCTTGGGCCTTGGAATTTTTGAATTTAGCCGGGAGCCGATGGACTTTAAACAGGTCCGCTCAAACTCGATGATTTTCATCCCGGGCCGGGTGAGCTTTTTTTACACCATCTTCGAAGCCTTGTCATATACTTTCCCATGAGTTGATTTCTCAGTTGAAAAATTATGAATTTTTCTTGTTCGACCCTGTCTAACACATTTTCTTCCCCAATCCTAAGATCAACCATTGCATGTTTTGTTTATTATATATACTCGGGTTTTATGGTAGGGTGATAAATTTTGCACTCCAGGTTATATCATTACATTCTATTTTTTATCTTTATTATGCAATATTATAAGAATACCCTTAACACGTTTGTTAATTACCAAAATTCTTTTTCTTCATATCATTGAACTTTTACTTTATTCTTTTTTTAGGAGGGTTAATTTAGGTATTTAATCAAAATTAGCACAATAAAAATATTAAAAAAATACATTTCGTGAAAAAGAATTATAAAAATCATTTCCCTTCATGTTCTTTTTTTTTTATTATTTATTTGGTGACGCTAACATTTTGTATGCTGCCATTCTAGGTGCAAAAAAACTCAGGTGAGTAGCCCGTAGTCCCCCCCGTATTTGGTACTGATTGGGAAAGTTCGGTTCATTCGGGCATGGATTCGGCCCGAAACCAGCCGCCAACCGGATTCAAGCTGGACGCCCCGATAAAGTCCGGTCCAGGCCCACCCGCTCGCCAGCCCCATTTAAGCCCCAAACCAGGCCCGCCCGCCCACCATTAACAAACAATCCAAAGTATGAGTCAGATTCAGATACAAAAAGACAAATACCAAATTTAACAGAGTCAATAAGATCTGTAACACAACATCAAAAACCCACATACGAATGAAAGGTCAGATCCAAGCAATCGATCTAAATAATCAATTAAACTGACCACAATTAGCTTTTGACTATCAAGAATCAAATCTAAACATGAGAGAGAGAGCGCTAACCAGGTGCTCCATTAGGTATTCGAGGTTACTGCGGGGAGCCAACTCCCTGCAGAGTTGCAGGGACTCAAAACGAATTTTGCCCCAAAACGACGTCGTTTATATCCAAAAATGTATTGCTCCAAAACGATGTCGTTTTGGGGCCAAACTTTTTGGACACAAAACGACATCGTTTTGAGCAAAATACACCTAAAACGACATCGTTTTAAGTTCCTAAAACCTGCAGGGAATTAGCTCCCCCACAATAACCCCAGGTCCCTCCATCAGAAGATCTTACTATTAATATCATTTCAACATCATCAATTTGAGAATGCCATTCATATCAAAATCTTACTGTTACGTATCCGATACGATTTTGCCGTACTCGGGCTGTATCCCTACCCGATACGTGTACGTCAACTTTTTTGAATTACCCGTGCTTTATAGATGGTTCTCCTCCATAACTTCAAATGCACATCCAAACAGCTGAAACATATTATCCCACAAAAAAAGAAAATAATCCTCCAATTGGAGTTCAAACCCATTTTCTATACATTCACAGGGGAAGAATTGAACTCGAATTCCGATTGTCTTGGTAAGAACTGCCTGCCTCCATTGAATTAGATAGAAAAATTGTTCAATTGAAGAACTCGAATTCCGATATCGTCATTGAAACAGGGCTCTTGTGCAGAGATTGTTCAATTGAAGAACCACCCGTCACTCTATTTACTGTAGAATTTGCGCGATCTTGTGTTTGAACAATTCCTTTATTCAATTTTTTTTTTTTTTTAAATAGTTTTTTTTTTTTTTTTTATTGTTTTTTTTTTTAAATTAGATAGAAAAATTTACATGATCGAGAGAAACTGAAAAAATATAAATTTTAATCAAATGGCAAGAAAAAATACACTAAAGACAAAAAAAAATCGAAACCACTAAAGGGAAAAAATGGAGTTTGAGAATTTCATCTAACCAAAAACAATCCAAAGACTGAAGTAACAAACTAATTAATATCATTTCAGCATCATCCATTTGAGAATGCCATTCATATCAAAATCTTACTATTACGAATCCAAACTAACAAGTTCATTTTGAATTAACAAACTAATGACAATCTTTACAATACTGTTCCTTCGGTATGTGGTCTGTTTGCCTCGTCCTCTCAAACTTCGTGTGACAGAGATTGTTCAATTGAAGAATCACCCATCACTCTATAATCTATTTACGGTCGAATTCCCACGATATTGTGTTTGAACAATACCCAATTAAGATTTCTCAGAATCTCCTTCTGATTCAGCCATTTGAGAGTTATCCCCAGGGGAAGAATCCATTGAATCAGACCTCATCACTGGTTTTATCTCATCCTCCATGGCCATTTTCTCATCTTCAAGAGTACCAAAAACAGAAGTATCAGAATTGACGTTAGAATGATCAATTTCCTTTCCTTCATCATCAACATGTACGAATTCGACTTCACCCTCTGTTTCAGTAATCCAATTCTAATCCAATTGACCATCATTCAGAAGAATTCTGCTCGTTTGGAATCGAAGAGGAAGAAGAACACAAGTGTTCAAAAATGTAAAATTCTCATATAATTTGAAAAAAAATTCACAAAAAAATATTTTAAATAGTAAACTTTTTTTCAAATAAAATAAAATCTTTACATTTTCAGACTCGGTCTTCGAGA
>BRYF01000021.1:5767500-5770000 GCA_030159135.1 Actinidia polygama
ACGTAGGCACACTACCGAACCACATAAATCTTCGTGTTTTGTTTCTCATGTTCGTTTATATATTTTTATTGTTTTCGTAGTAGATCAATTCATTCTTGCATAACAAGTGGTATCAGAGCGCCAAGTTAGGGTTTCGATTTATTCAATATAGTAAAGATGTCGAATACCAAGTTCGAGGTGGATAAGTTCACCAGCAAGAATAACTTCTCTATGTGGCAGCGGGGAATGAAGGATATCATAATCTAGCAAGAAGTTTCTTCGGCTCTACTCAAGAAAGGGAAAAAGCCTGACAAGATCAAGGAAGAAGATTGGGAAGACCTCAATGCGAAGGCTGCCAGTGCAATCATCTAAACCTAAGTGATGAAGTTATTCCCAACGTGTTAGATGAGAATTTGGCAGAGGAGATATGGAAAAACTTAGAAAGTCTATATGAAGAATCTAGCGAACAAACTATACGTAAAGAAACAATTATATGGATGGCAAATGAAGGAAAAGGAAAACACAAATTTGTTGAAACATTTGAATGTCATTAACATGTTGATTACATAACTATCAAGTTTTGATGTAAAGGTTGATGATAAGTACAAGGTAATACTCTTATTGCCATCGCTGCCTGGATCTTATGACCATCTTGTGACAACGTTAATGTACGAGAATGGGACTTTAAAACTGAAAGAGGTGATCAGTGCTCTCCTTTCACATGAGAAGATGAAGATGGATGGTGAAAGTAGTGTTGAAAGACTCGTTGTGACTATGTCAGAGCCAAGACAAGGTAGGAGTAAAACAAGAGGAAGAGGTCCATGCAGAGGAAGATCGCCGTCTAAGTCATGTGAAAAGAAAGATGTTGAGTGCTTCTACTATCACAGATCTAGACACTACAAGAATTGGTGTCAAGAATTGAATAAGCATCTAGAAGAGAAGAAGAATGGAAAGAAGCCTTTGGAGTCGATCAGTATTGTGGAGGAAAAATTCGGTAATGAGGTAGATGCAGATTTACTTTCAGTCTATTTCAAGTAATAATTTTTTATCTGAATCATGGATTTTAGATTTTGGTTGCTCATACCACATGTGCCCGAATAAGGATTGGTTTGACACGTGTAGGCCCTGCGAAAGAGTACAATTCTGATGGGCAATGATACGGCGTACAAGGTCATTGAAATAGGTACAGTGAAAATCAAGATGTTTGATGGCATCGTGTGGATTTTAGGTAATGTCAAACATATTCCAGAACTTAAGAAGAATTTGATTTCATTGAGAACTTTGGATTCTTTGGGCTGTATGTGCATGGAAAAATGTGGAGCAATGAAGATTATTAAAGGTGTTTTGGTGATCATGAAGTGACAGAAAGTGAAAAAACTATACAGACTAGTTGGGAACACAGTTGTAGGTGGAGTTGCACTCTCCACAGCTACAGAGTTTAGCACAAATGACACAAAACTTTGGCATATGCGGCTTGGTCATACTGGATATTGGTGAGCATGGTAGAGCTTCATAAGAAAAATATGTTGAAGGGTGTTAGGACGTGCAAGTTAGATTTCTGCAAGTATTATGTGTATGGAAAGCAACATAGAGTCAATTTCAAGACAAACTCTCATACTAATAATTCATTCAGATATTTGGGGGTAGTGACAGTGTCTTCTCACTGTGTTCACTACTTTGTTATCTTCATTGACGATTATTCGAGAAAGGTATGGGTTTATTTTATTAATTATAAGTTTGATGTTTTTATTATTTTTAAGAAGTGAAAAGTGCATATTAAAAATCAACTAGGAAAAAAAATAAAATACATCTCAAAACTGACAATGACCAAGAGTACAGAGATCATAGAGTTTATAACTTTTTGTGAATCAGAGGGTATATCACTCATCACTTCACAGTTGTGGGAATTGCAGAAAGGATGAACAAACCTTTGATAGACGGGGCTAGATGTATAAGGTTGAATACAGGGTTGCCTAATGTGTTTTGGGCATAGGAACAGTTCACCGATTGGCATGGGTGATATTGATACTAACTCACAGTAGAAACAATAACAAGAATAGCAAGAGGAACATTACACTGTTGCAAAAAGCAGAGAAAAGTAGAACCATAAAACACCGATCAGATATGGCTTTGACGATATGGTTACCTTTGCTTTAGTAATTGGAACTGGAGACCCATTGTCTTACAAGAATGCGTCTGATATGTTGACAGAGTCAATTGTTAGAGATAAGTTCAAAGACTTAATTCATGTTCACTCTTGTTGATGAGTGGGAGGGTGGAGTACCCATACCTTTTTAAAAGGGACACAAGTTGGGACGTCTATGGTGGATTAAGTTCTCCTTCTCAGCCGTGGACGTAGGCATATTGTCAAATCACGTAAATCTTCATATTTTGTTTCTCGTGTGATATTGTTTATTCGTTTTTATTATTTTCGTAGTAGATCAATTGTTATTTTACAACAATGACGAATATGAGATGAAGAAGAAGATGATATTGAGGTGTTTCTCATAACTCAACCTAA
>BRYF01000021.1:5897500-5900000 GCA_030159135.1 Actinidia polygama
AAGCATAAACCTCAAGATCTATTCACCTCAAGTGAGGCCCATTTTCTTGATGGGAATTCGTTTCTTTAATTTGTAATGCTAAAAGATTACATTTGTAAAGAGTTTTCACAATTTTCTCCTGCTAAAATTGGTTTATTCATCACGAAGCGACCAAAACAAAGCAATTCGCAATTTATGAGACACTATAAGGCTATGTTTGGTAGGATAAAACTGAATGGAATCAATGGTGATTCCATTTGAACAATCATTCAAAATGTTTGGTTGATCAAAAAGTAATGGAATCGTTATTTAATTTAGAATGACATATCACTAGAACATAGGAATAGTCATTACCTAGAGTAATGAAAGAATATCCATTCTATTTTATTCCTTAAGAAATCCATTGCTTCCAACCAAACACAGCCTAATAGCCATAGAATAACTGACTAGTCTCAAACGAACAAAAATATGGCCCAGAAAACTTTCAGGTTAACCACAGGAATCCCAACCATTTCTTGGTCTTGATTTCACTCCTAGATACCTGAAAGCTCGCATTAAGGTTCCCTTTGCAAAATCGCTCTTGCATTCCCGATCCATAGGTTAACAATTCCGTCTAGAAATCACCACACGAACTTTCTCTGACCCATTTATAGCATAGATCATGCAAGACCCATTCTATACTCCATATTTGTAGCGCTTAAAGATTTACAATTCCTTTTTTAATATACCATATCAAATACGACCTTCTATTGCCATTTGTTTGGTTGAATAAACCTGGACAGATATTATACCACAAACTCGATTCGAAAGCCTATCCTACGAATCTACTATCATGATTGTTACACAGAAAATTTCGTTCAAAAAACCTTATTTGTGTAGGAAAAATCAGAATAAATAGATCAGAAGGCAATGCATTTACTTATTGACAGTAAGAATCAGGTGAATTCCTCTTAAACACAACATCGTATATCATCACATCAGATCATCATCATGAAAATCCAAGTCTTTCCGAATTCGTATCAACAATTCATCAAGCCGTTCAGAAAAAACACAGACCGGTGCTCAATTTTGATCCATAAATCTTCAATGCACTCAAATTATCGAAACAAAGTCAAGAACACAAACAAGCAGATACTGCGATATGAATACTTAATGTTACCTCAGCTAGGGTTAGGGTTTTTGTGCTATCGACTTTGGCCATGGATAGAATGGAAAAAGAAGCGACAGTTACACAGTGGTTGCAGAATGGAAGGGGAAGTGAGGGCGAAAGGGTGAGGCCAATCACAGTTGGCCACGTTTTGTTTCTCGATTGGCGGCCATTGAAACGAAGAGCTGGTGGATCCAGTCAAGCCAAGCTGTGGACGAATGCATTCCAAATCCGCAAATCTGGGCCGTTAGGTGTGGGCCGAAATTAGCCCACGGGATCAAGCTCGAGATTTTCTTGAAGTTGGGGAAATCCATATCCAAGAAAAAAAACATAAATGATTTTCGCACTTTATTTTTTGATTTCTGCACTTTAAATTCACGGGATCAAGCTCGAGATTTTCTTCAAGTTGGAAAAATCCATACCCAAGAAAAAAAATAAAGGAAAATAATTTATGCACTTCATTTTTTGATTTCTGCACTTCAAATTTTTTATAATTTTTATCTAATAAAAACTAAAAATAGAATGCAAAAATCAAAAAATAAAGTGCAGAAATTATTTTTCAAAATAAATTGAAAAGTGATAAACAATAATAAAAGAGAGGGCTTTTGAAATGCAAGTAATTCCTGGACCAAAATCAAATACTTCCTCTTTCTCTCTCCTTTGCATCCCTAAGACTGCAGTTGAATTTCGAATTTGATGAGGAAAAAGTAGATAATTTAATAGTTCCGAACCATCGTCTAAATTTTTTATTTCTATTTTTATTTTTATTTTTTTCAACAAATTCGGGTTCCAAACTCAGTTTAATCTAAGTACTAGAAATTTACAGTAATTTTTCCTAGTTTGACGACTTAGATTGAGAGAGTCGCACTGTCACAGTGAATGAAAAGATTTTGTGGGGTCATTAAGAGAGAAATTTATATGTTTCCTAGATTGCTATTGTATTCATTTACCTGACAACGTGAGTGAAACATTAACGATCTTATGATTAGTATAAATAAAGGGATTCGTTAATTTGGATGGGACCCACCCTACTATCCCAACTGACCTTGAGGTGGATAAGATAATGTTCACTGACCTTATAAACAAGGCCAGTCTTGAGTTATTCGGGGCCCAAAGCGAATATTGAAGACGACCCCCTCTATAGGTTTTATTAGAACAAAAATTCAAAAAAGATAAATTAATATGAAAAAAACATAATTACAAGAATTTTAAATATTAAAAACACAAAAATTATTTGTCATTACAAATTAAATGATAGATTAACATGAAAAAAATATAATTGCAAGAATTCAAAACGTTAAAAATGCAAAAATTACTTGTCATTACAAATTACAATACCTTAAAAGTATTATTATTAGTTTAAAGTAATGTGTC
>BRYF01000021.1:5922500-5925000 GCA_030159135.1 Actinidia polygama
CTCCCCCAAATATTTTTACTCGACGATCGATAATCTATTTTTTTATTTTAAAAATTGCCTCGAAAAGAGAAACTTAACCCACCAATAAACTTACCAAACGCGCGCTCGCAATTGTTGCCTCATTACTAAGTAACCATATTTGCTTCCATTACATAATTATACGTTAGTACACTGTACACGAGGATAGTGTAATCTAATCAATTAGGTTTGGGTAATTTCCACTAAACTCCCTAAAGTTTTTGATAAATGTAGATACCTCTTCTATAGTTTTTAAAATTGCACGGACTCTCCTTTGAAGCTATTTTTTGTATAAATGTAACAAGTTTTTCCTTAGATTTAGAGTTTTTTAATTTTTTTCTCAATACAACCATTAAATAAATAAATTATATATATAAAGGATAAACTATACTTTGCCTCTTCAAGGTATTGAACAATTCCTACTTTGGCCTTCTAACAAATAATTTTTTCACTTTGGCCCCTCAACTCCTGAATTGGTTGCAATTAATCCCACTTACTAACTCCGTCCAACTATCTAACGGAGGATGACATGTGGCGCTTATGTGGCAATCTATATACATAGCCACTTTTCCAAACCCAAACTATCAAAAGAAAAAGAAAAAAAAAAAACAAAAAATCCCCCATTTACCCTAACACTAACTCTAACCCTAATCCTCCACAGTCACCAAACTCATTGCCACCGCTGTGGACACCATTGTCATTGCCACAACTAGATACCACGCGAGAAAGACAGATTTGGTCTATAGATCCATCACCCCCACTACTCAAAACACCACCACTACCCCGCAAATGACCGCGACTGTCATTGTGGTGGACACCATTGCCGCTGCTTCTAGATACAACGTGAGAGAGACAAATCTAGACGATAGATTCATCATCACTAACGCAAATGATCACTACCACCAGATGCACGCAAGCAAGCAAGCAAACACCCACCCACCCACCCACCCACAACGACAAACACTAACACAGTCACAACCATACATGAGCGAGCAGCGAGAGAAAGAGAGGGGGAGAAAAAGACGACACCTAGGGCGACGGTGGCAATGTGCATTTGTGGTTGAAGTGTTAGCGATTGGTGGCTTGGTGGGGGGTGATTTGGTGTGGTGGTTGTCTAGGGTTGGTGGTTGGTTTGATTTTGGGGTGCCGGGGGAGGGAGGGGTTTTGGTTAAATTTTTTTTTTTAATTTAAGGGAAGGTGTTTGGGTTAGAGTTGGGGCTTGGGCTGGGTTTGAATATGGGTCAGAAATCCCACGTGGCATCATGTGGCACTTATATGTATTACTGTTTGAGAATGGGATAGAAGTTAGTGATTGGACGGGATTACAACTAATTCTAAAATTAAGGTTTTGAAGTGGGGAAATTATTTATTTGAGGGTCAAATTTGAAATTGTTCAACACTTTGAAGTGTTTGTTTACCCATTTGTAAACTATTTTATTTTTATATTTTATTAATAAATATTTTTTTAAAAAAAATAATCTAAATATTAAAAAAAGGGTTCTGCTATTGGAAGCCCAGTGGGCTTCCAATAAGGAGCACAAAAGGACAATTTTTTTTGATTTTCGATACACTTTTCAATACACTTTCACATATTTCTATACACTTTTCACATATTTCTATACACTTTTTACACTTTTCCATACCTTAAACAAAGCCCACTGGGCTTCTTTTAGCATTTCCCTTTAAAATACCGATAGTTGTGACAAATAAAAGAGTAAAAACAGAATGATTACTCTTGGTCCCACTTAAGATTTCAATAGTTTTTTGACCGTTTGGCGTTCAAGTACACAAGAAACACAACCTGAAGTCATGTTTCAGGACTTTTTGTCAGCCCATAGATCCCAATTCGGTGCTTTCTGTGTAATCACATGTTCAACAGTTGTTGAAAAATAACATTTCGGGATGTTTGATAACGTTTTTATTTTTTTATTTTTTGTATTTGTTTAATTTTTATTTTATTTTATTTTATTTTTTATAAAATAGAAACTAAAAATATGTTTGTGTTAACCTATTTTTAAACTATTTAAAAATAAAAATATGTTTGTGTTCACATTTTTAAAACTATTTTAAAAAAAAGTGGAGGCGGTAGTGGTGGTGGTGGTGGTTGGAGGTGGAAGTGGCGGTTGATGGTGGAGGAGGTGTTAGTGGTGGTTGGAGGTGATGGAGGAGGTGGCGGTGGTTGGAGGTGGAAGTGGCGGTGGTGGTTGAAAAAATTTGGATAAAAAAATTTTGAATGAAATTTTTTTATAAACAAAACAAAAATAATTTTTTCTTATTTTCACTATTTTCAAAAATAGTGGAAGTTGTTTAGCCTTATTTTTATTTATTTTTTACAACACAAACAAGTTTTTGTTTACGTTTATTTTCAAAAATAGAAATTAAACAGAAAAATAAAAATTAAACAGTTAACAAACAAGCCGCCGGTTCTTTACAAAATAAAAAATAAAAATTTACTAAAACAACAATTCTATTAGATACCCAG
>BRYF01000021.1:5932500-5935000 GCA_030159135.1 Actinidia polygama
TATATTTTTTGTTGGGTTATGGTTATCGAAAATATTGAACCATGTGTAAAATGGATTCTCCTTTACAAGTAGATAATCGTAGTGTATTCACTTGCTCAAAACGGATAAAAGGTGAATAAGAAAATGTTTACCAAAGTGCTACCATATGGAATAATGTGGAAGTCCCACATCGATTTGATAGAAATATTTTAAATTGTTTACATATACTTGGCTACCATTAGCAGAATGAGTACTTGAAGCACTTGAAGCCGCGAGTCGTGGTTTGCGTGGCGCTTTGTGGCTCTATTAGAGGCGCACTTGGCGGTGGTGTACTAAGTAATTCGTTAATTATTTTTTAACCCTGTAATTTTTAATTACAGAATAAACCCCTTATAATTCTTAATTACAGATTAAACTCCTAGCTTTATCAAAATTTTTCAGTTTTGATAACAACAATAAGAGGTGAGTGGCTGGTTAATTAAGCTGTTATAATGACTTCAATGGTGGAATAAATCCGTGATTTTTCAATTAGCCTTTGAAAATTCTATAAGTACTTGGAGCACTAGGAGGGAGTTATGGACTAAGTGAACTACATTGTACCTTGGCTTTCATGTGTACACGCAGCTGCGCCGCAGCCGCGAGTCGTGGTCTGCGTGGTGCTTTGTGGTTCTATTAGAGGCGCACTTGGCGGTGGTGTACTAAGTAATTCGTTAATTATTTTTTAACCCTGTAATTTTTAATTACAGAATAAACCCCTTATAATTCATAATTACATATTAAACTCCTAGCTTTATCAAAATTTTTCAGTTTTGATAACAGCAACAATAAGAGGTGAGTGACTGATTAATTAAGCTGTTATAATGGCTTCAATGGTGGAATAAATCCGTGATTTTTCAATTAGCCTTTGAAAATCCTATAAATACTAACATTTCCTGCAAGTCCATGGCACATAGAAATCTGATAGTTCATTAGTAAGGAAAAACGTAGAGTTTTTGGCATTCTGCATTAGAGTCGTTCGTGAGAGAGTAACACTGCTTTTTGGTTCGCCGAACACACATAAATTGTGCTAATTTCTGTATGCGCGATCGTTGCATCCTGGGAGACAGACGCCAAGCAGTCGTAAGCACCTGTGACGGGGCGAATTCTGTCTTAAAGAGACAATGTTGAACCCTGGCCTCGATTCACTTCTAAATTTATTATTTTTCAATACACTTTCTGTTTTAATATTAATCTGATAGCGATTTTTCACTTCTAAATCCAGCAGATTTATTGAATTTGATTTTAACAAAGATTGCTTCGAACTTCAATGCAACCTCCATTGGTGGTTATAGTCAGTTTGTATGTTTGTTTGGCAGAGATGATAACTTAATCTGAACTCGGTGGAGCCCTAGCATTGGGGCCGGGGGTTTACCCGATATTTAGAATTAGTGTAGGTATGGTTCCATACCCTCCTGGTACCCGGTTTTATTTACGTATACCCATTGGTATTTCAATTAGAGTTATTTCATTTTGCACCCCTGTACTTTGACCCAATTGTGACTTTTCAGCCCTTACTTTTAATTTTGGTAGTTCAAACCTCACATTTTAAGTCAATTGTCAATGTCACTCCTCCATCCATATGGCGTAAGACTAATGAAAATGAGCACGTGACTCACACATACATGCCTATCTTTACTCGCACATGTCTATCTTTGAGGGCATTAGTATCATTTTAATTTCGTAGGATCTATTGAAGGGGTGCAAGGTGATAATCCACTGAAAGTATAGGGGTGAAAAGAAAGATTTGTCCCAATTTTAAAAGAAACAGTGTATTTGTTGACATAGATATATTGTATATACCCTAGGGGTAGTTTAGTCTTTTTTACCTTTGATAGTTTGCCTATTTATTCTCTTCTCTTCTCTCTTTTGTAACTCTCTCTTCTCTTCAACTCTTTAATCAATACACTATTCTCTCTCCCTCTCTTTTATCTATCACAGACATATATATATATATACATATATATATTCATATAATTCTAACATGGTATCAGAGTCATGGTTTTCTAACCATTGTCTACGATTTTCATCCTTATATATCTGATTTTAAAACCTTTTTTTTTCTCCTACATCTGTGATTTTCGTCTGTAATTTACGATTTCTACGAAACAATTCTGTCTGAATCTGATATTTGAACACATCATTGTGTTCCTCGTACTATTCCGAGCTCAGCCAAGTCAAGAACACCTCCGAACACCACCACACGCGCCACTAACATCATCGGCGCGTCAGATCTACTCTCAGCAAGTCAGTACGCGCCACCACGCGCTGCCATTCGGCACAACGCGCCTCCACTCGCCCACACGCGCTGCCACGCGCCAACCTTGCCAGTGACATCATCCTGCGTCATCCAGTGACGTCAGCCCTACGTCCTGTGACATCAGCCCTGGTGACGTCAACCCTAATCTCTGTGACGTCAGCTCTGGTGACGTCAGCCCTAGCCTCTGTGCCGTCATCACTGACGTCAGCCCTACGTTAGCCATAG
>BRYF01000021.1:6002500-6005000 GCA_030159135.1 Actinidia polygama
AAAATTAATGAATAGAATTTAAGAAAGAATTTATTGGGTGTTATTAATTTTTAACAAGTGATCATTCAAAAGTTGTCACCTCTATCACCCAATAAATTATTCCTTAAATTCTATCCATTAATTTTTAACAAATGACCACTCAAAGTCTGTCACCTCTACAAGGCAGCAGGAGTTCCTGCTACCCTTACTGTAGAAAATCCTCATTCGAAACAAAATTAGGGGATGCGATATTGTTTTCAAATAGGATGAGGTTTTCCTGCAGTAAGGGCATCAGGAAGTTCTGTTGCCTTGCAGAGGTGGTAGCTTTTGAGTGGTCACTTGTTAAAAAATTATGAAAAAAATTTAAGAAAATATTTATTGAGTATTTTTAATTTTTAACAAGTGATCACTCAAAAGCTGTCACCTCTATACCCAATAAATTATTTCTTAAATTCTATCCATTAATTTCTAATAAGTGGTCACTTAAAAACTATCGCTTCTAAAAAGCAACATGACTTACTGCAGAAAATCTTTATTGATTCAAATATCTATATTATCGGTCTTAATAATGTTGTACAATTAAAGTGAACCGTAGACGGGCGGTAGTTGGCGTTCTGTTAAGAATTAAGGTTGTATCAATCTTATCAATCATAAATAAAGGGTAAATGTCACTTACCTTTCACCTTATGCTTCTAACAAATACATTTATCACCCATGTAATCTTTAAAATTACACAAACATTTCTTACTTTTTAAATTGTTATCAAATTTTTTCTCTTTTGAGTTAGTTTTTGTTTGCCAAGATGAAAATGCTGCCTTTATATTTAGGGCTTTTAATTTTTTTTTATCAGTACACCAATTAAAATAAATAAGCTTTAATTTTTTTTTTAAAAAAATAATAATTTTTTTAAGTATATTTAAATTAAAAATAAAAATTTATTAAACATAAAAATTCTTATTGAGAATAAAATTTTATTTTTTAAGTATGTTATGATTAAGAGTATTTAAAAAACTAAATTATTTAGATAATATTTTTTAAAAACAATTACTTATTGATAAAAAACTAAAATGCAATAGCTTAGGAATAAATGGTGTTTTGAGAAGAAAAAAGAAGGAGTGCTTATTTTATTTTAATTGGTGTATTTAAAAAAAATTAAAATCCCTAAACACAAGGGTAATATTTTTATTTTTATATAAAAATGAGCTCTAGTAAAAAATCTTGACATTATTTTAAAAGCAAGAGAGATCAATATAATTTTTAAAACTAAAAAAAAAATAATTATATTTATCAGAAATCTTAGGAGAGGTCAACGAAATTTACCCTATATTAAAATAATGAACACATTAGGAAACATAATGGCCGGGGAAGCACAAACAACTGAGACTTCAACTCAGAACTTTTTGAAAAGAAAGTTATGATATTTCAAAAGTAGAATTGTTAGAAAATAAACCTAACAATGTGCATCTAAGTTTTCAACAAATGTAAAGATTCTTTTGTTGTTAAGGTTCAGTTTGGGGTATTTAATTTTTAATTTTTTTAATTCCTTAGTTTTTAAGTTTTTTTTGTGTTTAGTGAATTTTTTCGCCGTTTAATTAAAATTTTATATATTTTTTTGATTTTTTCGATAAAAGCAAGTTCATTGGAAACAAAAAGATTAAAAAAATAATGAACAAAAAAAATTAAACTAATACCTCAAACTGGGCCTAAATCATCATATTTTGGTTTTATTTTTACGAATTGAGTGTTTTTAGATATAAATCTATCTATGTAGGGTCCTTTATGCAAGATTCAGAAAATCAATTAGCGTGCCAAGGATGTCCAGTCCAATTTTCAGGATTGAGCAGCTTCTGTAGCAAAATTGAGAGCTGTAGGCCCAAGTAGTGAGCCACCGATTGTTTAGATGCGCCGGATATTTTTGAAAGACGGTTATAACTCGCCAGATCGATTATGTATGGCGATCTAAGTCGATTGGAATGACTTATTTAAGCCTCTTTTGACGAAAAAATTATTTTCTCTTCAATTTACTCGAGAACTATCTTGAGATAGAAAATTTGGGAGCTTGAAATACAATCTTGAAGATCACAGTGATCATAGAGCCTAATTGATTCTCAAGAGCTATATCAATTCAATCCTTGTAATAATGTGGGTTGATTGAAGTGCTTGATGAGGATTCAAAGCAAGTGTTGGAGTCGTTAAAGATTTCGTGAATATAAGTTAAAAGTCTTTAATACGTTCAATAGAGATGCTCTTATTCTACAATTTTTACTAAAAACAATTGTCGGAAAAAAAGCTTGTCTACATTTTTTATGACATCACTGATTGCGTCCTCGATCCAATTTTTAAAGCGATCGCAAGGCGAGATTGTACACAGATGCATGCAACTTGCATTTTATCGAGCATTTCAGCTCTTTTTGAGTTATATCTTTTGGGTTGGAAGTGGTTATTTTGACTTTGTCATCAATAAGTCTCAACATATTTATTTAACTAATGGGGAAATTACAGTGGCCTTCTTTGAGATTTA
>BRYF01000021.1:6027500-6032500 GCA_030159135.1 Actinidia polygama
GTAGCAATTGCTCGATACTCAGCTTCTGTTGAAGAACGAGCAACAGAACGTTGTTTCTTTGAACTCCAAGAAATAGGATTAGGACCAAGAAAAACAACATAGGCACCTGTAGAGGTACGATCATCAGGGTCACCAGCCCAATCCGCATCACAAAAGGCATGAAGAGATAGTGAGTGGTGTCGCTGCAGTCGAATACCATATGACCGTGTACCATTGAGATACCGAAGGAGACGCTTAACGGCACCCCAATGATTTGCTGTCGGAGCATGCATGAATTGGGAGAGCTTGTTTACAGCAAAGGCAATGTCAGGCCGACTAATGAGAAGGTATTGTAGGCTGCCAACTGTTTGACGATAAAGAGTTGCATCTGCATGCGGTGAACCATCATGGAGCTGCAGGGAAGGAGAAGTGGCTAACGGTGTTTGAACAGGTTTAGAGTTGGCCATGTTTTGCTTGGTCAGGATATCCAAGAGGTATTTCTGTTGAGTGAGGCGTAGGCCCTCTGGACAAGAAATAACCTCAACTCCAAGGAAGTAAGATAAGGCACCTAGATCTTTTATCGAGAATCGAGAACCCAACTGATCAATAAAGGTTTGGACAGCCATATCAGCACTTCCCGTAAGAATGAGGTCATCAACATACACCAAAAGGTACATGGTGATATCTCCATGACGATAAATAAATAGTGATGCATCGGACATGGAATTTTTAAAACCAACCTCAAGGAGAAAGCGACGTAATTCATTGTACCATGCTCTAGGGGCTTGTTTGAGACCATAGATGGCTTTGTTGAGCTTGCACACATAGGTAGGCAGGTTAGTATCAACAAATCCTGGTGGTTGGGACATAAAGACTGCTTCATCTAGAGGACCCTGAAGGAAAGCATTGTTAACATCCATCTGACGAAGAGGCCAACCTCGGGAAACCGCCAAGGATAGAAGAATCCGAACTGTGGTGGGTTTAGCCACTGGGCTAAACGTGTCATGGTAATCCAGCCCTGGACGTTGATGGAAGCCCTTTGCTACAAGACGAGCCTTGTATCGATCGATGGTGCCATCGGGTTTCTGTTTGATACGAAAAATCCATTTGCAACCAACTATATTTTGAGACGGATCAGGAGGGACCAAGTCCCAAGTACCATTGCGAAGTAGGGCATCAAACTCATCGGACATAGCGGCACGCCAATGTGGATGTTTGAGAGCTTGAGTGTGAGAGGTGGGCTCAGTGGTTTCCAGTGTGGTAGCAGCGGTGAGACTGTATTTCGGGTTTGGTTTGGCAATGTTATTTTTGGACCGTGTTACCATTGGGTGGAGAGAGGTGGGAAGTGGTAGAATAGGTGAGTCACGACGGGGAGAATTCTGATGGTTGTTTGTAAAAAGAGAGTTCACAGGAGAGGGCAACGGCGAGGGGTGTCTGGATGTAGGATTGGGAGGCAAATTGGGAAGGGTAATTTCGACAGTGGGTGGGGGTGAAGGAACAGGCAAAGGGTAACTCGGTATAGAGGCCCCCTCAGCCACCTTAGACGGTACCCTATCCGGCAATCCACCACGGGGATCAACATCAACACTTGTCAAAGAGGACGATTGAAAAGGAAACTCAAACTCAACAAACACAACATGGCGAGAGACAAAAATTTTTTGAGATGACAAATCATAACATAAGTAAGCACTTTGAGTAAGAGAATAACCAAGAAATGCACAAGGACGAGAACGAGATTCCAACTTGTGAGATGTATAAGGGCGTAGCCAGGGATAACAGAGACACCCGAATACCCGGAGTTTGGAGAAGTTAGGAGAAGTTTTGAAAAGACATTCAAAGGATGATGTCATGGATAGGTTTCGTTTGGGCATACGGTTGATTAGATAGGTGGCAGTAGCAAAGGCAAAAGGCCAAAACTTGGATGGAACAGACGCTTGGTGAAGTAATGTGAGACCAGTTTCGACAATGTGGTAATGTCTCCGTTCTGAAAAACCATTATGTTCAGGTGTGTGAGGTGGGGTGGTCAAATGGGAGATACCATGAGCGGCAAGGAAATCTCTGAGAGCTATATATTCTCCACCATTGTCTGTGTAAAGCGTGACAAGGGGTCGGTTGAAACGCTTTTCCACAAGTGATTTGAAGCATTTAAAAACAGCCAGGACATCTGATTTGTTTTTAATGGGATAGAACCAGATATATTTTGTATAATGATCGACAAAAATCACGTAATATTTATATCCATCATATGATAAAATCGGAGAGGTCCAAACATCTGAAAACACCAATTCGAGAGGAGAATTTGATATAAGTGAAGAATCATGGAAAGGTAGTTTGTGACTTTTAGTACATAGACAAGCATTACAGAGAAAATTACTCGATGGACTAGAAGCACAAGACACAGACTTGGACAAGGATAAATGACGCATGACTCTTTTAGAGGGATGACCTAAACGACTATGCCATAAAGAGAATGATTCATGAGAAACAGAGAGAAGTAGTGGTGATGTCGACACACCCAAAGATGAAGACCAAGAGTAGATGCCGTCTTTAAGTGGTCCTTGATGTAGGATGGCCCCCGTGCGAGGATCCTTCACCTGAAAATGTGTGGGAGTAAAAACGACAATAACATTATTAGTTTGACAGATTTGAGAAACAGATATCAGATTTTTGGTCATTGAAGGCACACAAAGGGCATTTGAAAATTTAAGGGAAGAGGCAGTATAGGGCGGAGAGAGAGAACCAGTATGGGTAATGTTCAAGCCTGCACCGTTGCCGACGACGACATCATCTGATCCCTCATATGGAGCATGGAGTGAGAGATTAGCAAGATCTGTAGTGACATGGTGTGTGGCACCCGAGTCTAGAATCCATTGAGATGTGGATGGAGCAACGGGATAGGCTGCAGCGTTGGCTTGAGGAGAGGCATAACCGGACCTGTTCTGATTCTGTTGTGCTACCAAACCAGTCCACGATAATTGTTTGAGGGTAGGACACCTCTTGGCAGAATGGCCCTGTTGGTCGCACAGTTGACAGCGCCCAAGGTAAGGACGAGGACCATGTGGACTTTTTGTTTGTTGTGGTCGGGGGTTCCATGTCCCAGAAGGTCGAAAGGGACTGTTTTGTGGCGAACCCGTGGGACGATTGTATGGCCTGTTTGGTGGTGCAGACCGAGCAGCTGCATGAGCAGTAACTGGATGGTTTAGTTGGGTACTGTTTCTGGCAGCAAGGTGGGCTTCACGGTTGAGGAGCTTCTCATGCAATTCTTCAAAGGAGATCGATGTCTCTCGAGCTTGAATGGCATTGGCAAGTTCTGTGTAATCCGCATCAAGACCATTAAGAATCTTGATGGTAAGATCCTCGATATCAACTGGGACATTCATCATTGCAAGTTCATCCACTTTTGTCTTGATATGTTGCATAAATTCGGTGATCGTCTGGGATCCTTTGATCGGATTACTCAGTTGAGTTTTCAATTGGGTTATTCGGCCACGCGTCGGTTTACCATACGTTAGTGCCAAGGTGGACCAAGCATCGCAAGATGTTCGGGCGGTTGCAATAAAGGGTATCAAGGTCGGAGACAGCGAGCCAAGGATGGCATTCAGGATGAGTTGGTCTTGACGTATCCAAGTGCGTTGTGTGGGGTTAATTGCAGTGACCCCATTGACCGTGATAGTCTGCTCAGGACATGGATGTGTTCCATCAACAAATCCAAGCAAATCATAGCCGGTGAGAAGAGTTGTGAATTGTAGGCGCCACGAAAAATAATTTGAGGCGGTAAGCTTCAATGGTGCCTGCGCAGCAACATTGAGTGCAGTGATGGTTGAAATGGTGTGTTGATCTGTTGGAATTGCATCTGCGGTGACCGGTTGAACCGTGACTGCAGGTGCTGGAGGCTGGGTCGAGGAAGGAGCATTGGTTGATTCCATGGTGACAGTAGCAGGAAGCAGCAATGGTGATACAAGAAGGAGAGGAAAGGAAGAAAAAAAAATATGTTTAGGCGTGAGCCAATAGCTCTGATACCATAACAGATTGACTGGAAAAGTTGTTTTACCAGTATATTGATTTGAAATATATATAATCAGGATACAACCAAGAGCCTAAGGAATATGGAAATGAAAATATTCTAAGAAGCTATCTATCCTAATTTAGAGGATTACATAATAATGAATTATTCACCTAATATTCTAAATAGGTAATATACATCATTGCACCAAATATTCTAAATAGGTAATATACATTATTGCTGATCTGATACCCCACACCCAGCCAATCCAAATGCACCACCTCACCCAGGTGTGCATTTGGGATGCAACATTGGGGTACCAATAGAACTACTAGAATGAACAAGAACGCGAGACAGTACTTGTTGGCAAAATACTGTACCACTTTTACCTTTCTATTTTAAATTATTAAATTGATGTAACAGTTTTACCTTTTTATTTTTGAAAAGAACATTTCTTTTTTTCTCTCTATAAATCCCTTTTCCTGGCCCCACCTTTGTCTCCCCATAAAAAGATTATTATGCCCCCTTCACCCCTCTCTCTCTCCCCCCCTCTCTCTCTTCCTCTCTACACCCACGGCTCTCCCTCTCTCATTTTTTTTTAGTTTTTTTTTTCATTATTTTTTTTAGTTTTGTGTATTTTTTTAGCCTCTCTCTCATTTTTTTACTCTTCCAATTGTCGGTATTTTTTTTAGTCTCTCTCGTTTTTTTTACTTTTTCAGTTTTGTGTATTTTTTTATTTTTATTTTTATTTTTATTTTATTTTTTTATTTCTTTTTTTTCTTTTCATTTTTGTGTATTTTTGTTTTATTAATTTTTTTATTTTTTTTTCAGTGTTGTGTATTTTTTTGTTTTAGTTTTGTTTATTTTGTTTATTAGTTTTGTTTCAAAACTAAAACTAAAAATAAAATACACAAAACTGGAAAAAAGCTAAAAAACTACACAAAACTGAAAAAAATTTAACAAAACTAAAAAAAAAATACACAAAACTTAAAAAAATATATTAAAAAAGAAAAAAAAT
>BRYF01000021.1:6045000-6047500 GCA_030159135.1 Actinidia polygama
TATGACAAAATCTAAAAAAGCCAATAAAGCCAAAAATGCAAATATGCCCACAAACATGTGTCACAACTTTCCTCAATTGTCAAACCATCGTGTAATAAAGCCAAACGAAGTGCACTGAACAACCACCATCATTCGTCTGAACATGCAGGGCAGGCCCAACATCAAATTATGGCCAAGGTTATTTAGAGTTGAAGTTTTGAACTTCATAGTAAATTTGACAAAACGTGGCCTATACTTTGAACTTATTTCAACGAGCTAACCCGCTACTCAAGGTAAGATGAAAAGATTATTATTGTAAAAAATAAGATTATCGGTGATTATGAATCGTATGATCAATTCTCATAAAGAATGAAGAGTTTATTTTAAAAAATATAATTGCTATTCGAACTAAAGTGATCTAATCATTTAGTTATCGATACTCGATCAATGTAATTTCTTCCATGGTTGATTTTCTCAATAAATCGTATACAAAATAAATTATTCAAATCACCGATATAAGTTCAAAGTAAACCCAGAAGGAGAATTAATATCAATTAGAAAAGTTTCTTTCTTAATTTTCAGGATAACCGGCTCAATTTTAGCCTTTAAATTTAAATTCGAATTTCTCTATATTTCTCTCTCTCTCTCTCTCACACACACACACACACACAAAAAAAAAAAAAAAGGCTTGGCCAATGTTGTCTTTAATAATTTCATTGATTCTAAAAAAAAATAGCATAGGCATCGATAGAAGGAGGTTTTTCCACTATCTCAAAAAAAGAAAAAAAAAACACCAAGGATAAAAAGAATCCAAATCTTTTTTTCTTTTTAGGTAAGGAAATCCAAATGTACACACTACACACCACAAACTAAAACCGCCTTTATTTTATATAGGACTAGTAATTACCTGTGTCTGCAGGTACTATGCAAAAAAAATCTCTTAAACGTCAATTTTTTAAACATTTTTTAAAATTCCTATGGGGATATGGTATTGTTAATCTCATCTTAAGGTTTAAAAATAAATTGACCAAATTACTCTTGACATTTGTATATGTGTGTGTATCTATTCTTGATATTTGTATATATGTGGGCAAAATTGAAAATTCAAGGATTCAATACATGATATTTAACAATCTCATTGTCTAATCCCGTGCAAATTAAATAAGAGTTTGAACTATTGTTTTCATTGGTAATCCATACTCATTACCAATCTCAATTCTAATATCACCTCATTAATAATGCCCCCAAATCTATATCTGTTATCAAATAAGGCCTAAAGGCTTATATAGTTTGTCATCATCGTAGTATTATCGTTGGTTACCTTGGCAATCATGAGCTAACCCAGTTGCTTGCTAGCTAATATGCATATGCTTATGTAGGGCTTGTAACAGTGATAATATAATTCGAACTGTAAATAAAGTTAATAGATTAATTTCAACCCAAATTCAAATATATATATCCACAGCCTTTTTCTTCCCCTCCATGGCTTTTCTCTTCATCTCTCCCACTAGACTCTTATCATTCTCTCTCTTAACATCACTCTCAGGGCCCATTTGGTAATGCTTAAAAGCCAAAAAAATTTAAGCTTGCTATCAAAAAAATTAAGATTTTTTTTTTGACTTTTTTGCTTATAAGCTTAAAAAAAGTCATTCGAAAATCTGGTACCAAACTGAGCCTCAATCTCCATCCCCACACCCCACTCAGGGACCCCACTGCAAACACTTTCCAGATTCGAATTCCACCGACAATGTGTCAAATACACAAATTAAATCTATTATCTTTATAAGGAGTCATCAAGTCGGATCCGTGACAGAAATTTTTATTTTATGCCTATTATTGAAAAACGAGCATTAATTAAAGTTATACGAGAATTAGATGCACATATTAAACTCCTAGAATCACATCCACAATCTTAGGACAAGAATACTACCGATCTAATTGAACATTTGAAAGAAGTTGTTCGTTTCTCCCAAAAGGAGCTATGACCTCTAAATTTAGTCACTCTTAATTTTTTACAAATGAGACACTAAATTTAAAGATTTGCTTAACAAACTAAGAGAGAGGAAAAGACAAAAAAGACTAGATATATAGTGGGGTCCAATCAATGAACTCATTAAAATACTCGTTAACTTAACTCATCTATAACATGTACAATTAACACTTATTTATTTATTTATTTATCACTTTTTAGTTTTTAATGGAATGATTAAAGTGACCTCTAAATTTAGTCACTTCTAGCTTTTGACAACCAAATCACTAAATTTAAAAAGTTGCTCAACAAACTAAGAGAGAGGAAAAGACAGAAAAAACTAGATGTAGAGTGGGATCTAATCGATGAACTCATTAACATACTCCTAATTGATGGGTGATTGAGAACTTCTTCTTGAGGGCACCAATTTGCAAATATACCCCTCTCTATCGTCTCAATTACAAAATCTGCCGGAAGAATCGCGGAGTTACCGGCAACCAAATCGGGCCTAATGACCCACCAAAAAAATTGGTTTTTATTAGCAAGTCCCCA
>BRYF01000021.1:6072500-6075000 GCA_030159135.1 Actinidia polygama
CATTCTAGAGTCACTTATTATTTGTCTGCCAAAATTTCCAATCGTCGTTACCGTTTAATTATTTTTTTTAATATTAAATTTCCACAAACATGGGGTATTTTTTTTTGGTAATATATTTTTAATTAAAATCATAAAATTTATTTATTTATTTTTATTAAACTAAAGGTAAGAGCATTATAAACAAATTCACAAGAAAAAACTATTTTAAAGCTTTTTTAGAAAACACAACATATCTGTTTAAATTCATAATTTCAGAGCAGTTGCAAAGACTAGTAACTTCTGCTTAATAACCCGAATCCATAATTTCTTTATCAGAAATAAAAAGTTATTTTTTATAGTAATTGCAAACAACCCATGTGGCTTTGTAACTCACTAAAGTTAATTTGGTTGTACCTTTATTTTTAACCTAATTAAATTATTTAAAAAATTGCTTTTTTAAAGAAAAAATACTATTGCAAAATTACTCTCTACTTTTATTTCTATTTCTTTAATCAAAAAGGCCGAAAGCCAGCTTAAAACAGTCTTTTTGACATGGTTGAATCTATATCCTCGATTTAAAATTTAGCACTATTTAAAATGTTGCAATCAAAATGAATTTACTGCACATTCAAAATTTTGAGCACTTTTCAAAATGTATTTTACAAGAACATATCATTCTTGTTTAACAAAACATTATATTTAAATGTAAGACAATCCAGCTCGGAAATATTACTTGTATTAGGCACAAGTGTTGTATTATACATCATTTGCAACCAACTCGCCTTAAAACAATGGTCCATTGTAGTTAATATTTTGTAATCTGGACTCGTAAGAGAACGGAAATAAGAACCAACTCGCCTTAATCAATGAAATCGATTTTAGAAACTAAATCGAAACTGGCAAGATTGTATCCGGTTCAGTCAAATTCTCAAAACATTGATTTAGTCCCAACTCCACAGTTTGCCTAGCAAGATTATCCCTCCTCCAAGCCCAAAAATATCGTGTGCTGGCTTACTCGAGTCCAATAATTTAAATTTTTTTCATCTTTGCCCCTACCTATGGGCGGGTTTGGGGTCACTACAACCCTGTAGTGACCCCAAAACGACGTCGTTTTGGGTCACTGCTGGATTGCAAAGCCGCATTGACCCCGAATCCGCTATGGGCTGGCCAAGTTCTAGACTTCCAAAAGCATACTAATAAAGCAGCCAAAGCGAATCAATGCAACAGTTGGGATCAGATCTCGTTTTGGGGTCACTGCTGGATTGCAAAGCCGCAGTGACCCCGAATCCGCTATGGGCTGGCCAAGTTCTAGACTTCCAAAAGCATACTAATAAAGCAGCCAAAGCGAATCAATGCAACAGTTGGGATCAGATCAGCCTATAATCCAGTCTTCGTCAATACATAAATCAGAACAGATGAGGGAAAAAAACATGCACTGTGGTCGGCCGCGTTAAAATCGAAATCTCCAACTGTATACCGCGTTAAAGCGTTCTAGTGTCAGGATAATCTCGTATTATATACCGGTTAATGGAAGACCACTATGCTGTCCGTACCTCTTGAAAGCTTCTCTCTCTCTCTCTCTCTCTCTCTCTGAAGTTATGACTTTGAATGATTCTCCCCAAGTCTTGGTTGGAAATGTCGCTATATAATTTAATTGTTGCAATGAACTTTATAGTTTTTTTTATATAGTTTAGTATTTCTATTGATAAGCTTAATTGGGTTGGAGAGAAACTAATTTGGGAACCTCGAGAGCCGAATTTAACTGTTCGGCAAACCTCCAGTAGTTCTGAGGGGACTTGATTTGATTGGCAATTCATTGAATTCAAAGTTAGAGTATTTACTGGTGAAGATATTTTTTAGAGTTTTTTATAGGTTTTGCTTGTAATAAGAATTTAGTAAAGGAAAGAAAAAAAAAAGTTGATCGATCCATAAACTCATATTTAAGATTTTTTTTTTACTTTTTCTTTCTCCTTCCATGAATCCAACCCTAAAGAAGAAAGGATCACTCCTTTTATACTAAAAAAAAATTAAGTAGAAAAAGGGAATTTGTTAGATGTGTTTTTAAATCATCTACAAGCCAATTCTCTAAAATGAAAACTCAAAATGATCATATTTTATTCAAAAATTTGTTTGGAAAACTATTTTTCATTCCAACTCCAATCCAAATACCTATTTATATCTCTATTTTGAGAAAAACTGAAACATTTCTCCACATTTCCTTTAAAAATTACCCATATTATTTCAAAGTTTAATAATAAAACAAATTTTCATCCAACAATTATAATTATGAGTTTTAAACTTTTGTTAAATATATTTAATATCAATCTCATTTTAAAGGTCTCTTTGATATTTTACCAATAGTATTAATTCTATAAAAAACTAGATTTATAATCTAAAAGTTATAAATATTTGAATTAAAAAATTATAAGGAAAAGTACAACCGGAGATTCATCTCCATTTCTTGATCGAGTCTACATATATGATATACATGTAGGAATTTAAACTGAGGTATCCATTTAAA
>BRYF01000021.1:6120000-6122500 GCA_030159135.1 Actinidia polygama
CCCACAACCGAGCATATGCATATTCATTTCATTATAAGTTACGTTTAAATTTTATTTAATATTTTGATTGACATGTCAGTGAGTTTAAGAATGGTCTAGGCATGTTTAGTCTTAAATAATTTATTTTTAATGGAAGCCATACATGGATTCAAATGTGTGAATTATTTTAATGGGAAATTCATATGTTTTTGTGTTGTTTGTTCATAAGAAAACGGGTTTTTATTTATTAAGTTTCGTGACAATTAAAATGGGATTTTGAGAAGAAAGTTTGGAAAATTTTTAAAAATAGTTATATTACTTTAAAATTCATAAAATATTTACCGTGGATGCCTTTATGTATTTTGTATTGTTTTTACGAATTTAGAATTTAAATTAGAAGTTTTAAATATTTTAAAAATCAGTGCAGAATTTCTCTGCAGGAATTTATTCCAACTTTTAATTATTTAAAAATATTTACCAAGCTCTAAAAAATCTTAAATTTTATTTTAATATAACTTTGTGAGTATAAATTATGTATAATTAATTTATTGAATTATGGAAATGGATAAGATGCCCGAAAAATTCATGAACTGAGAGCCTGTCAAGCTGCATGCACATTCATGCATTTTATTGCATTTTTGGTATACGTTGAGAGAAATCCTTATTAGGAATTGCGTAATTCATATTTAGGTGGGGATAACATAATAACATAAGGCGTGTTCATGTTTTGTCGCAGAAGAGAAAAGTGTGTCTGGTTTTGGAGTTGGCTTTGACATGTGAGAGCAGTGACAGACGTTGGAATTGCTAAGAGGGAGCTAAATTATACATTTTCAATAGACTTTTCGGTAAAAACATTTAGGGGGCAGCTTCAATGGACCAATAGCAAAATAGTCAAAACTAACAGAAAAAACATAAAAAAAATTTAAAAATTTTTAAAAAAAATTCAAATGTTTGGGAAGACTGGCCCCCACCCGCCCCTCTATGTGAGAGTATATATAGTTTAATAATTGTTTGAAATGACTCTTTTTAGCTTTTACTTGAAATTAATTCAAGTGGCATATCTTATATTAGTAGAGAATTTCATAAATGGTTTTGATATGAGGGATCATATATGTTTACTTATCAAGTGTTATTTTTAGGCCTTTTGTGCCATTATTGGCAAACTTGGTTGGTGTTTGCTCAGTAAACTTGGTTATTGTAATTATGAAAAACTTGGTTGTGTGCTTACGTCATTGATTGACTACTAATTTAATTTGCTAGCATCTATTATTGGTGATAAAGAATGACTCTCACTACTGCCACTATATAGGAGCACGTGAGTGAGATGACGTTACCATTGCAACTCCCGATCGACGACTCTTTGGCACAATGAGTATTATATGTATAGTCCGGTGGGGTTGAGATTTGATTTAAATAATTGTTGCGAAAATATTATTTGAAAATGCTGGGTTTAGATTTGAAAAAAAACTTTTGGGTTTATCCTATCAAAAGATTGGTTTATTAAGTTAGATGTTTTTAAATATTTGATTCATATTATATTACTTCATAATACTTATCTCTAATATGATTTTAACGTATACTCTCCTGGTTGAAGATTATTGCTTAGAGTAGAGGTTGGCCTACTACAGTGTTAGTCTGACTTTAGGCAGTAAAGGATCCTCCTAGTTTGGTGGCACGTAACTGTGCTCAGAGTTGTATGAATAGAATGTTGTATAACCATCAACAGTTTCATACGAGAACAAGGCATAGCCCAAGTGATAAAAGGCGACCTTATCAGGACTTAGGTCTTAGGTTCGATTCTCACCCCCGCCCCGGGCACAAGGCGCAGTTGCTTCGGGCGGATGTCAGGTACACGAGCTAACACTCGGAGATATCTCGTTCGATTCCTGGTGGATGCATCGCATATCCACGTTTACATCATGAGGTGTGAAGGGCTAGCTGGTCAGGGCGCATGGATTAGTCTGGGTGGACCCAAAAGCCTGTCTAGGACACTTTGTGGTTAATAAAAAAAAACTGTTTCAAACTACAACGTTTATAGTTTTGACGGATTGTAAAATCTACAGTGTGTACGGTTCGGAGTTGAGAATATTGAAATAGGTTATGTATCATACCGTGTGCTTGTTATATTTATATTCTAAATAACATGGTTTTCTGTTTGGAAGTTAGTTGTGTTGTCAAGTCACTCTGTGTGGGTCTAGGTTTTGCCAAACTGGAGTGACATTTATACTGAAGATGAACATTGTTTCATAGATCTCAACGAGTTTAGAATTTAAAACATAGAAAAATAAAAGAATGTGTCACGCCAGGAATTTCCCTTTATTACAACAAATGTAACGGAGATTTTCATTATACTAAAATTACAACGTTCTACATAATAAACGAATACATAATAAAATTACATCGTTCTACTGATCAAGATTATAGGTTTTGCATCAGTATGTGTGGGTTTAAGTTTTGCCAGAGTAAAATTACAACTGACATAAAATTACATCGTTCTATAAGAATTTTGATATTTCCATTA
>BRYF01000021.1:6175000-6180000 GCA_030159135.1 Actinidia polygama
GGGGACTCCCATGAATGGGTAGAGTGCGTGTTCCTGGCTTGCGAAGTCCTACATCGCTTGAGAGCTGAAGTAATTTGCAATATATTAGTGTAAATGCACTTTTATTTTAATAGCTAGTTTTTTGGTTAAATTCTACCCAAACATTATAACACACGGAACATCGCTTGGGAACTGAAGTAATTTGCAATATATAAGTGTAAAGGCACTTTTATTTTAATAGCTAGTTTTTTAGTTAAATTCTACCCAAACATTATAACACGGAACATTACTGAAATGAAAAGGACTGGGGATCCCATGGGTGGTTGTATATGACAGACCTTGCAGAGCTGTATCATTTTAACCAGGAGTTGTACACCCAGCCTCAGTTTGACTTTCCTGTTGCGGTTTCAAATTGGTGTCTTCGTGAAGAGAAAAAAAAGTGTGTAAATGCCATCACGCAAATATTATTGTGTTTTTCTTTTCCTTCTCTCTCACTAAAGCCCTTAAAATCAACACAACTTTGGCCGCTAAAATTTCTAAGAAAAAATCTAGGCTTAATTTCTCAGACACTACCAAACGCAATTCTCAGAAAAGATTACTAACTAGGTACCTGGCTTTGAGAATCCAGATTCGGAAATATATTTCGATGCCTACTCATCTTAGTCAATCACAAACGTTTGGCTTGCCACAAGTGAGGAATATTAGAGAGAAGACACTGAATTTTACAGCATAAGATGTGTTTTAACACTCATGTTCCCTATTCCAACAGAACAATCTGAAGTCGTGCGAGCATATGTTCTAGTTACTTTCATCCACTAGAACAGTGTATGCTACTGGAATTTTTCTTCGCCAGCTAAGAATGTGAAAACAGAATCTTAAATCCGTTCTTCATAGCAAGACTCACACTTCTCTTAACAACACATGGACGTCCCACATTAACTTTGAAAGTATCAACTTTATCATAAACTAAAAGTATAGCACTGTCAACAGGAATCGCCAACTGAATACAAAGTATTTGAAGAGATTATAAAATTACAATAAATATAATCAAAATTTTGTCAACAAGTTCTGTAGTTTCTAGTACTACTGAAACAGACACTACTATAAAGGGTGAGCAAGAGCTAACCACCACCATTATAGCCTGGTTTCAGAAGTTATCATGGCTGACATAGCTTCAACTGAAGTGTTTAATCATGCCCCGAGACATAACTTGCCCACTGACCTCTTCATTATGGAAGAAGGAAAGCGGGGACAACCGCAAGAATCAGCCACGAATGTGGCAGCTTCTCCAAATATTGACCAAAAGGTAGTCTCAGTAGCTACTTACAATGTGTTTGGTGCAACTTCTGTAGCTTATGAGGCAAATGTAACTTAAATAAGCTGAAAACGAAAGGATTTTTTGACTATGTTGTTATGTGTGTACTAAGAATAGTGGATTTCTTTGCTTCCTTGTGTGAACAGATAATTGCAGAGTTCCTGGACACCTTCATTCTTATATTTTCGGGGTGTGGAGCAGCACTTGTTGATGGAGGAAAGAAGCTTTCGATTGTGGGCATAGCAATGGTCTGGGGGTTGGTTTTGATGGCAATTATCTATACACTTGGGCACATCTCCAGTGTCCATCTTAACCCTGTTGTCACCATTGCCTTCGCTGCTGCCCGCAGATTTCCATTGAAACAAGTATGACCGCTCCCCCCCTCTACCTACATAAATATGTAGGTGTATATAAAGATGAACTACTACACGGCATGTCAATGCAAACCAGACGAAGAAATTTATGTTCAGTGAAGCATGCAAATCTGAATATTTTAAGTAGATCAGTCGAGAATTTTTGGTATATTTCTGTTGTTTCTCGCTTTAAAAAGGACCTGGACTTGTCCTGCAGGTGCCCATGTATGTCTTGGCCCAGTTGCTGAGCGCAACACTTGCAAGCCTCGCCCTAAAACTATTGTTCAATGACCAAGGCGATGTAACTCCTGCACTCCCTCAGTACTCCAATTCAACTACTGATCTTCAAGTAATTGCTTGGGAGTTCATAATCACTTTCATCCCAATGCTCATCATCTGCGGGGTTGCTACCGATCATAGAGCGGTACGTTGAACTGCTTTGCACAACCACAAAAGCACATATCACCAATATTGCTATCTATTCATTTTGAAGTGTACCTTACATTTCTGTCCTAACAATTCACTTCCTACTGGTGGAAACAGAACAAAAGGGATCTCAGGAGTTGCAATAGGCGCCACGGTTTTAGCTAATGCCCTTGTTGCCAGGTAAGTGAACAAAAATTTTAATCAGATTTGTTAACTAGATGAAAGAGAAGTGCATATAATTATGTTATCCTAATCCCAATTATGCAAGCAAATCACTGGAGCTTCAATGAACCCTGCAAAGAGTATTGGGCCTGCTCTTGTTTCTGGTGTTTACAAGAATCTCTGGGTCTACGTCATAGCCCCTATCCTTGGACCCATGCCAGAGACATTTACATACGGTCTTTCTGGCTACCCGAGTCAGACAAATCATAGGAGGGCACGAAAATTGTACACAATGATCTATATGCTGATTCCACCCACCAATGAAAATTGTAAAAATGCCTAAAAAAGTGTGACATTGTAGAATAACGTCTCAATGAAAATCACTTAAGAGTTTCAAGGAAGTTCAGTTCTATACCGGAACCTAAGACTCGGAGGAAGAGGGGAGGGACATTTCGAATTTTAAATGTATCTGATCAATCTTAGTAAACAATTGGATCTTCAAGTTGGGTACTTTCAGGAATTGGCTTACTGATTGAAAGTCGCTGTAGAATCTTCAGAAATGACTGAACTTGCTGCTCATGTGCTGCTGTTGCTTTTGCTTCTTCTCACAAGTTTTCACAAACAATTGAATAAAAGAATAATGAAGGAGGAGTAGAAAAAGAGCCAAGAGAGAACATTTAAACCCATTTTACCCTTAAATAATACCAATGACATTGATAGTGATGATATTATATAGTTGTAGGTAAAGAAGATTTGTGAGAGAAAAAGAATGGGGCGATGCTCGTTTTGTTTCTTTCCCTCTTAGTATCAATTATAAAAAAATGAAAGGAACACACAAAAAAAGAGGAAAACTAATCAAACATTTCTTGCACTGATTTTATTCAAGGCTGATTCTATTCAAGCCTGCATATGCACTGATTCTATTCAAGCCTTAGAATCAAACATCTCTGATGTGAAACCCTTGGAAAGAGATATGCAGGTCAGTCAAACATCAAACACCAAACACAAAAACAATCTGCAGATTAGACATGGTCTACTTGTTTTCACATGATATTCCCCCTAATCGTCCTTTCTGTTTTATCTGGTTTTTTGGTCAAATTTGATCTGCATCTATAGCATTTCTAGTTACTTTCATGAGCCATCACCAACTAGAACATGGGATGCAACTGGATTTTTTCCCAAGGCCGCTTTGCAGGCTAAGAATGTACGTTGCACCACTTTGCACAAACACAAAAGCATATATCACCGATATTTCTATCTATTCATTTGGAAATGTACCTTACATTCCTGTCCTAACAATTCACTTCCTACTGGTGGAAACAGAACAAAGGGATCTCAGGAGTTGCAATAGGTGCTACAGTTTTGGCTAATGCCCTCTTGGCAGGGGAAGTGAACAAAAATTTTGATCAGATTTGTTAACTAGATCAAAGAGAAGTGCATATAATTATGTTATCTAAATCCCAATTGTGCATACAAATCACTGGAGCTTCAATGAACCCTGCAAGGAGTATTGGGCCTGCTCTTGTGTCTGGTGTTTACAAGAATCTCTGGGTCTACATCGTTGCCCCTATCCTTGGAGCCATGGCAGTGACATTTACATACGGTCTTCTTTGGATACCCAAGCCAGAGAAATCTAAGGAGAGCATGAAAATTGTACACAATGATCTATATACTGATCCATAGACATAATTCCACCCACAGATGAAATATGTAAAAATGCCAAAAAAAAAGTGTGGTATTGTAGAATAATATCTCAATGAAATTCACTTAAGAATTTTATTGAAGTTCAGTTCTAGACTGGACCCTAAGACTCGGAGGTAGAGGTGAGGGACATTCAGAAACTTGAATGTATCTGATCAATCTTAATAAGCAGTTGGATCTTCAAGTTGGGTGTAAGGGGACAAAATATACAATGGAAGAATCTGGCCTTGCTAGGCCTTACCCGAGCTAGGGCGAAGATTTCCAATCATGCTGTCGCTACAGAGCGAGCTCAGGGATCCACCGTGCCGGAGCCCGGCATAATAACTACCGAACACAACCATAGTTACCTCCAAGTTGTCGTTGTTCAGCAAGCTCAGAACAATAACCGTGGAAGAGCTTAGATAAGGGGCAACGGTCGGTGGCAATTCCGAGGAATGTCAGGAGACAGAAGGTAGCTTGTACGTCAAAGTTCCTTGTATGTCAAAGTTCCTTCTGACAAACCCAACGTCCGGAAGGACACTCCGGCTGCATGATGACGGGCTACCATCCAGGCCGTAAGGGCATGGCTGGGTGAGCCGCCTACTCACTGACACAGCGGCTGGCGTGTACGAGCACACGTCGAGCTGCAGTCTATCTAACGATAAGACAGCTAACGCGTCAAGGCACGCGCTGAGCTAAGCTATAAAAGGAGAAATGGTGTTCTCACTTAGGTACGCGTTATTTTGCTATGCGAACATATATACACTTTCTCTCTATATATACATTTCTTCCGGTCATCTAACTTGACCGTCGGAGAGTCGTTTTTCAGAAACAGCTCTGCCGGCCAATCTCATCTTTTCTGTGTTGCAGCTAGGGCATTGCAGAGCAAGCGCCTAGTGTCAGCTCTTACCACCATCGCAAGACCACCGTAAATGTCTATCCTCCATTTCCGTTCCTACATCTCTCTCACCTACTACCCCACATTGGGTATTTCAGGATTTTGTACACTGATTCGCAAGACATTTGAATCTTCAGAAATGACTAACTTTCTGCTGTTATGATGCTGCTGTTGCTTTTGTTGCTTT
>BRYF01000021.1:6197500-6200000 GCA_030159135.1 Actinidia polygama
TAATTCATGGCTAAGCCATTCCAAATAAGGAAAAATAATTTTATATTTCACTTTTCATATTTTACCCAAAAATAAAAAAAAAATGAGATTTTTTGCCTAGACCAAACGGGGCCTAAATTTTGTGGTAAGCAAAAAATAATTCATGAGTGTTCTCGCTGTTAATAGTCTCGTTGAATTTCTCAAGATTTATATATATTCATTATTAGTCAGTCCAATAAAAAATTGACCTTAAATTATGAGCAGACAAAAGAGCATATAATCCAATTTTGTTGAATTAACCCTACTTGTGATTGTTTGAAATAACGGGACTTATTGTTGTGAATCTCGCTAAAATCAGTGAGGCCTCGTTTGGGGTAAGCAAAAAAACTGAAAAACTAAATAAAAAAATCACTTTTGATTTTTTAAAGTAAAATAGGACAAAGAAATCATCCAAAAAAAACTATCATATAAATTATATAATCACAAAAACTCAATTCAAATAAACTTATCTCAAATACAAAAAAAAAATAGCATGGACAAGTAAATGACAATATTATCCTCGCTCCCCAGTGCAGGCCAACGTAGCAAGCATTTTTTATGTCCCTATTGAATAGCCCCACATAGGTCAACGTTTCAACTGTTTCTTGTGGTACGAATGTACTTGTAATGTAATATGTTGGTTATAGGGTTGAAACAAAAGTAAATAAATTAAAAATTACAATAAATTACGTGCAAATTAAAATATTGAAAACCTGTAAAAGTATAAATGGTGAATTACACTTTGAACCCCTGTACTTTAACCTAAATCTCACTATGCATCTTTCACTTTCTATGGTGTTACCGTATTAGCCAATCCCTTTTATTTGAAGTCAAAGTATTAATATAACTCTTCTATTCATTTATTGTTCAGTTAAGTATCGGTCTCATGACAAGAGGCCACATGACTTAATTGAGCGATAAGTTGACAAACATAATTGAAAGTAAAAAGTGCAAAGTGAGATTATAATAAAATTGCAAGGGCTTTCAAAGTGTATTTAACCCAAATATTAATCAATAATGACTGGCCAGACTAACTGAATAAGAAAATCCCATACGCTAAATGCAATTAGTGGACTCTCTCTCTCTCTCTCTCTCCAAATTCCCTCTCATAATTAACATTCAAGCACAACTTTAAGCACCAATTTAACTTTTAGCCCCAATAGTTTTTGTGGGTTCTAATTGGCCCCCATCTCCTCCTTTGCCTTGGCCGTTTCACTACTAGCAGCCATTGAAATTATTTGCAAAACAATTATTCAAACACGGTTTTGAATTGCACAAGGCCAAGTCACATTGGGTTCAAGTGGCATGTGGTGTGGACCATTGTCCTTGTGATATTTCTTTTCAGATTTGTTGCCAGGATGGGCTTCACGTTCATGGTCCCCTTACCTTCCACTCTGGATTATAGAAATGCCCATTAATTTTATTTTTTTTTAAAAAAAAGAGCTTTGAAATGTCAACTTGGAAAGTTGAAGGGGAACTCACATTTGCCTTTTTTGTTTTGTTAGAAAGTTTAATTGGAGACGCTTATCATTTTTGTGAATCAAACTCATATTCTGAAAATACAAATCAGAAGTAAAGAATCGAATTTGAAAAATTATAAATTAAAACTTGCAGGCACAATAAATTAAAAAATTTAACATAACTTATATGTAGACTGAAGCTTATGTTGTACACAGTTTTCTTAAAATAGATTTTGCGCCCTAAAGACAAAATTTGAACCCAAAGAGTGTAAAAAAAAAAAGTAGGGTAAATTTCACTAAGCTCCCTTGAGCTTTTTGACAAATACAGCTACCTCCCATATAATTTCAGAAATAGCACTAACTTCCCTTATTTTTCAAACTAATGTTAAGATTACCCTAATTTTTAGGCAAAAAATACAAACTTGCCATTTGATTTAGGGATTTTAATTTTTTTCTCAATACACCCATTAAAATAATAAATATTCTCTTTTTATTTCCTCACAAAACTATTTATTTGGAAACTACTCTATTTTTATATTTTATCAACAAGTATTTTTAAAAAAAGAATTGATCTAAGTAGTTTACTTTTTAAGTACTTCTAATAAAAATATACTTAAAAAATAAAACTTTGTTATCAATATTCTTTTAAAAAAAATGATCTAAATATTTTACTTTTTAAGTGCTCCTAATCTAAATATACTAAAAAAATCAATATGTTATCAATTTTTTTTAAAAAAAGAGAGCAAATTTAATTATTTTAATTGGTGTATTGAGATTTTTTTTTTTGAAAGTTCTAAATCAAAAGTCAATTTTTTCATATTCGTACAAAAATTAGTTTAAAGGAGAATTTAGATATTAATCTCAAAAATAAGATTAATTAAGGCTGCAAAAATCCCTAGATATATAGTAAAAAATGATTTCAAATTTCTTTTTAGTATAATGGGCCCCCCAAATCTGAAAGCTTTCATCAAGTTTTGATTAACACATAAATACAAAAACACTATGCTTAGCTCTTATTTTTA
>BRYF01000021.1:6247500-6250000 GCA_030159135.1 Actinidia polygama
TGTTTTAATAATCATATTTGTATCCATGTTTTTGAAGATTGGTGAAAGATTTTTATTGGTATGCAATTTCTTATCCTCCCCTCTTTTTATTCTTTTATTTGTTGACTTCGATAAAAATATTTGGTTAACAATATGAATTTATCACATGATTGAATTTTTCTTTATTTTATTTTATTTTTTATTATCCTTATACTCGCACAAGTGCAAATAGAATGGTTTGACAAAAAAAAATTCTCCAAAAGGCCATAAAGTCCTATTTTTGATAAGGAAAATGAGTTTTTTTTATTGTTATTCTAAATTTACCCGTATATAGTTTTAGGTTTCTAATAAGAATGCAGTTGAAGACCATTTAAATAACTTGATATATTAGTGATGAAATTAATACACTATGTTAAGGGTTGACAATGGGCCTGGCCTGGCCGGTCTAGCTCATTTTTTGTTGGGCCAGGCCAAGTTTGGGCTCGACTTGATGGGCTTTGACTGGTCAATGGGTCGTACCTGGACATGAGCCAAAAAGATGAGGCCCAAGCCCTGTCCACGGGCCTTCATGGGCCCGGGCCTGGGCCTACGGACTTTAAATAATTTTTTTAAAAATATATATTTTATTCTAAATTAAAAGACTAAAAGTATCAAATATGAAAAAAATAATGCGTAATTACATAAAATCATCCATATATATTAATTCTTTACGTATAAAATATTATAAAAAATAAATGTCTTCGAGGTGGGTTACGGCCTGGGCTATGAGCCGGGCCTTCGGCTATTCTAGGCTTGGATTCTCTGGGCCATGGGCCGCAGACTTTTGGATGACCCTTACACTATGTATATCGGAGTTAAATACATAAATGATCACCAAAGTATATTTTTTGTGTCACTTTTGTCCCTCACACTTATTTTACTAAAATTATCCCCACTTGCATTAATGAATATAAACAACGTTAAAACTAGGAACCATTTAAACACGAATTGAATATATTGGGAATGACAACATTATGTATATCGGAGATCAAAGTGGCACTGGAGGCATACTTTGAGGACCATTAAAGTATTTAATACTAAATACTATATAGGGAAAAAGGGAAAAATTATATATTTATTTTGTTGGCATTTTAATTTAGATATACATTTTGAGACACTCCAAAATAGAATAACATTACTTCTATATGGAACGGATGAAGTATGTAAAAACTCCATTATGTTACTAATGTCATGGATTCTCAAGTCCTAAATATTTCACTTGAGCCTATTGCACTCAAGTTTAAATTCGAAGATATTGATTTCAAGCATCACATTTGATTGATCTTTACTTTCAAAAGTATTTAAAACTAACTTGTAAGAAATAATTTGAGAAAATTAACATATTTTATTTCTTTGACTTTTTAAAGTATGAAATTATATTTTAGACACTTCAAATTAGAAAATTAGACACACGAAATCTATTGCATTGGCAATTGCATTTCGATTTGAAAATTTCAAAGTACACAAAAAATTTGAGATATAGTCGTACGGTTGCTAATGCATGCGTTAAGCAATAAACTTAACGTAAATATTTGGAGATATAGAATTTAGTGCGGAGCATTAACGCATAGTCATTTAGTACTAGATAAGTAGTGATGCTAAGAGGAGAGAGAGAAAAATATTTTGAAATATTCTAAAATAAAAAAATTGACAAACAAAATGAGATGAGGGGACTATGTTCATTTGTCTTGTTGCATTGGTAGTCATCTGATCGTTAAAATTTTAAAATACAAATTTTGAGAAATGATCCTACAACTATTGATACTACAAAGAACGTAAATGTTTAAGGACAGAAAATCCGATCCCGAGCATTAATATGTAACTGTTAGTACTAGATAGGCCTGTGACGGTAAGAGAGATAGTTTTAGAGAGAGGTAGAAATGTCATTAAATTGAGTCGTCCGCATACAGTTGAAGGTCGGTCGAACTTGAATGCCCCCAGAATACAATAAGTAGCCAACTTCTCACAATTGGATCACCCCAAACAACACTTAACAGCTCTCAACACCCCTTCAGGTTATTAAAAACTCGATTTTGTTACTAATGTCATGGATTCTCGAGTCCTAAATATTTTACTTGAGCCTAACGCACTCAAGTTTAAATTCGAAGATATTGATTTCAAGCATCACATTTGATTGATCTTTACTTTCACAAGTATTTAAAACTAACTTGTAAGAAATAATTTGAGAAAATTAACATATTTTATTTCTTTTGACTTTTTATAGTATGAAAGTATATTTTAGACACTCCAAATTAGAAAATTAGACACACGAAATCTATTGCATTGGCAATTGCATTTCGATTTGAAATTTTCAAAGTACACAAAAATTTTGAGATATAGTAGTACGGTTGCTAATGCATGCGTTAAGCAATAAACTTAAAGTAAATATTTGGAGACATAGAATTTAGTGCGGAGCATTAACGCATAGTCATTAGTACGAGAGAGAAAAATATTTTAAAATATTCTAAAATAAAAAAAATTG
>BRYF01000021.1:6300000-6302500 GCA_030159135.1 Actinidia polygama
TCCCATCCGACCGTACACGTGGATTTCCCTCCTTGAATGGCGCTTTCTGCCTATTGGGCCCCACCCGCTCCTCATCCCCGTCAGCATTTCTGGTTTCACTAACGTCTTTTTCGACGTCGCTCATATGTCATTTCTTTTCTTTTTCTTTTTGTTCAAATTAATTTCCAGAATCAGTTTTATAATTTTTTTTAAAAAAATTCTATTGGTTGACGATTCTATGAAGAATACATTCTTGTGATTGAAAAAATATTTTTGTTAAGAAAAATAATAGATGAAACTAGGGGTGTGCATGAGTCGGTTCGGATCGTTTCTATAACAGACTCAGAATCGAATAAATCTTAATCGATTCTCTATTTTTGGACCCAACTAACCGATTGTCTAAAGAAACTGAACTGAACCAACCCGAGTGAGATCGGTTCGATTCTTCGGTTTGGTTCTTCGATTCTTTCTCTAAATAAGTCACTATGAGTAATAATAGTGTATGGTGAGTGCAATGTATTACTACATGATCGGGTCTAGACTTCAGTTCCTTATTCGATTCTGGGTAAAAAAATCTTACAGATTCGAGAACCAAAATGAATTGTTCGGGTTTATAATTTTCAGACTCAGAATCGAACCATGGGCATGGTAGAACCGAACCAACCCAACTCAATGAGGTCAGGTTGGTTCGGTTCTCCGTTATTTCGAGTCTTTTGTGCACTCCTAGATGAAACAATGTTTTTGTTTTTATTTTGAGATAATTGAATAAAATCGTGCTGAAAATCTGATTTTGAAAACGAAACCAAACAATTGTAAATCTTGTTTTTGTTTCTGAAGGTAATAATACATTTTTACTTTGTCTACTAGGAGCGAGGAGCTTTTCCTTCTTTTTTTTTTTCTTTGGCAATTTAATGTGAAAAATATGAATTTCAAGCGGGAAACATGTGGGGTTCATGAAAATCATCCAAGAGCCGCCAAGGGAGGCAACTATAATCTATTGGAGCATTATTGTTTCTATTTTAAGTTTTTGATTTTTAGAGATTTCCAAGTGGAGATTGACATGGCAATCCCAATTTGTTTGGTTAAATGAAAGCATTCTCTTTTGGTTGTTTTGAATTTGATGTTGGGTTTTCTTTTTTCTTTTTAAGTTGACTTGTCTTCCTATCGGTAAAATTGATTGAACCGAAAGTAATGGAGGTCCATCTCGATGATCTGAATAGTTCACGAATATATGACTATGTGATAGCCGTTGAGAGAAAGGGGCCCAAAGAGATCTTGAACCCATCAAAATTATTCTAGCCGTCCTTTAATTTCATAAAAATTATAAATAAATTCAAATAATATTGCAAGACAAATATTTGAACGTGTATTTATCAATATTCAATGAACTTATATTTTAGAATCAATAATATTCCGAGTTCTACAAATTACTATTTAAATCACCAAGGTGAACTTGAGATCAACCCCTATCACATCAAAAGCATTTACATTGAACTTATGGGAGGGACCTATCTGGAAAAAAAACTTATGCACGTGTACAATGATAATTTTCTCTCTCTCTCTCTCTCTCCCTCTCTCTTTCTTGTTTTTCTTTAAATACGAATCTTTACTCGTATAGATATCATCACCGAGATTGTGTTTAGATCAAGAATTTGATGGATAAAAAAAAAAGGAAGTAAAAAAATTAGAGATCCAATGGTCCGATAGTGGGAGTCTATAACTTTTCATTTTTATTTTCTTTTCTCTTATCAATTTTCTAATTCAAATACATCCTAAAGTAGACATAAGTTATAACAGTGCTAAATATTCATTCAGTTAGAAGCATTTAAGGGAAAATAATTTTGTGTAAATAATATTTCGTTCTTGAAAAAAATATTAATGCTAAATTGAGGAATATATTTGAAATTAAGTTTCAAGTTTCAAAAATATTAATAATAGTTTTATCTTTTTAATTAGAGAGTTTTGAGTGAAGAGGTGTCATAGTTTTAAATGAAAAAAATGTGTCTTAATGAAAAGTCATCGCGAAAAGATATACTTTGAATTTTATAAATAAGATACTATTTTCACACAACGTTGATAGGAGAAACTTTAATAATTACTTCTATCATTCTTTCACCACAATAATATTTTTTATATTTTTGGACAATTATGAAAAAGATTTGGCACTCCCCTTTTTCACTGATCATGCAACGTGAAGACACTCTGTGAGATTTATTAGTTGTATCTTGAAGTGATATTCGATCATCAAAACTTGCATGAAGGAAGGCGAATACGACTTTAGGACAATTACTTCCCCTGCCTCTCATCGATCTCACATGCTATTTTCTTAACTTTTGATTTAGTCTATAATTCATTAATTCCTATTTATCATTTTCTATGTATTAATTAATAATTTAATTTTGATAATTCGTGTATAAATTCCCTAAAGAATATTCTACCTGCTTAAAAATAAGAGAGAGAGAGAGAGGGGCAAAAAGAAGTTGAGAGGTTTAGGTTAGAATAATATTTATTCACGTTACTT
>BRYF01000021.1:6370000-6375000 GCA_030159135.1 Actinidia polygama
GCAATCTGTCACCTGTGAACCAACTGAGCTACGCCCTGGAGGCTCTCCATGTTTATTTCTTCCCTTCAAGAAGAGTGGGAATGAAACATAATTGATAAAGATGTTAATTGGAGTTTTTTATTTTAATATTAAAATACTTTATTTTATTTTATTTGAAGACAAGAACATTTACTTGCATGTACTACTAAGTTGGAGCAGTGGAGAATGTGGAGAGAGAAAGTGGGTTTTGTTAAAAAAAACTAGATTATTAAAAGTTAATTTTTAAAAATAAATTTAAAAGCATGTAAATAGTAGCTTCTCAGAATTCAGAAGTAGAAATTGTGTCAATAAAAATGACACAATTTCTCGAGTGTCATAATCTAAAATCTGCTTTTAAAACATTTTGACAAACACCCGCCTCTTGTTCCGCTTAACTTTAATGACTATTATCGTAGTACAGCTAACTATAAGGTGGAACTCTTGAATTTACCCATGTGCTAGTTTATTTTATTTTTCAGCATTTTCACCACCAGAAGATTTGTTATGATAACAAAGTCCCATGATTAACCATAATATTGCATGATAGCTATGTAAATTTGGCATGGGAAGGAAAAACTATTTTTCTTTTGAGAGATTGACAATTACCAACATTTATTTTTATAGCCAAAGTATTATTCAATCAGCACAATTGGATCTGAAAAAAACTAATCTGGAGATTCTGAAGTTAACACTTTTTACCACCAAATTTCTCACTTTTGTTTTCACCCTCTACATTTATTCACACCACCACTATCACATCTCCATATAGTACCCACCTCTTCTTCTTTTGATTTTTCTCCAAAACAAAATTAATGCATTGTGTGATGATAGAAAATCAAGACTAATAAACCTTGGGTTGCATTAGTTAATTAAATGCATATTAATCAAAGCATGTTTGGCATCGCCCATGGAAAATATTACCAAAACTAACACCTCTAAAGCCTGACGTAACAATGGAAGTTTGCATGAAAACCAGCAGCGTTTTGTTTTTCTGCCATGTGATTTTTTCTCATCACACACCTTCCTCAGATTCTAGTACTAAAAAGGCTCCTAACTCAGGAATTTGTTTCTCTCTCGTTGGCGCTTATGGCCTTTTTAGTCTGCCGACCAAATTTTAGTATGAAATTTTATATGAACTTCACCACAAGTTTGATTGTTTGTGTCGGGGATGGACTCAAAGTTTTTAAAAAAGTTTAATTTTCTAATATGTCGGATACTAATTAATATTACAAAATTATATAGCCTAATCACCTGATCGATGTTGAAATTAACATGCTATTTATTATGTGTGTAGATTATAAATTTTGTGTGTTGTATGTACATTTTTCTCCTCATTTTAAAATCATACATCTGTCCTTGTTTATAGGTTCACATTGGAACCACATCGGTGATTCAAACTGTTTAGCTTATAAAAATTCATACAAAATTATTTGAACAATAAAATAAATTAATTGAATACCAATAATTATATTATCAAAGCATGCACATTTGCCTAAAAAAATGAACGCTCCATTTTCCAATAAATTTTATACAATATTGTAGCATTGATTTATAATTAATCAACTTTATGAATAGATAATCCTCCTAACTAGTTTTATAAAACATCGACGTAGACTTAGGCAAAGCCCACAATAGTTCAAAATTTAGGATTCTTTAAACTTTAAAAAGTCTGATCTTTATATATAAAGAAAATACGAATCAAGTCCCATTAGACAGTGATTAAGGTATCCAAAGTTTATTGAAACAGGTGAAAATATATTAAAAGATGTGAAAATATATTAAAATATGCGGGATGTATTGAAATTCTAAGTTTTATTTTATTCTTTAACCATCAACTAGTAAACGGTTATTTTTTTTCCTTCTATAGCTTAGTATCCGCACCCTGACACCCATAACCCATTATACAATAATTCATGTACCTACTCATTCAGTCATTATATATGATTTTCCTGAAGACGATTCCAGAAAATTCAACAAAGTAGTTGGCAGAAATTGAGTTCCCAGTTTTGAATCGCAAACTAGAATCTGAACTCTCTCTGTCTCTCTCATGGTCAGAACACAGAATCTTCCAATAATGAAGAAAGTTCAATGGAGAGTCTACCAAACTTGTTTGGTCAGTTGAATTTAGTGGTACAAAGTTGCTTTATTTATTGATTGATTTGATTTGATTCTTTCTTGCGGTTTAAGTTACTTACCAGCACAAGAATCGATACATGTCCACACTCATAACATTATTTTGTGTGAACAAGAGAAAATAAAAAAAATAGATGAGTCGAGCCCATTGATATTAGCAACAAACCAAACACCATTAGCGACTTTAATAAGCTCCTTTACAGCAAAGTCTGGACTTGTAGGAGAGTATAAGATTCGTTCGTGGGTATTGAACTTCTTAGGATCACGTGTTTGAAGTTTCTTTTCTATTTTGGTATCAATTTAAATGTGCCTTTCTATGTTCTGAATCCTCTAGTAATTTGACTCCGAGCGAACAGCGGAAACAACTACTACAAAAAAAAATAATATAAAAAAACACAATTTTATTGTACTACTCGCATTAGTTATTAATATGTCAAATAATATGTTTTCGTCATTTCAAAGTAGAAATCTATTATTGTATTTTATGTTTGGGTTAGTTTTCGATTTGATTTGTATGCTTGGCTCTCTTAAGTTTAAAATTTTGTGTTTGTCTTTAAAGATGTGTTTGTTGTTGTTTATTAGTAATTGCTTCTGCTATACGTGTGAATTTTTTACTCGGACCAAAACAGGCCAATAGTTGGGCGGATATCTATTGGTTCGAGTTCATAGTTTTAATCGACTTTATCTTATTGAACGTTGTTTAGACTTCTTAAACTCAATTTTGATAGATTACTTGTTGATTTGGGAACTTAGTTTGGCTAGGAACTATTTTTGGTATTAGCTTATTTTAGAAAGGACATGTTGGCTATAAATTTGAGAAAATTTTCTCTTCTTCTTCGATGGACCCCTTTGGAGTTTCTTTGGGAGCCCCATAGGAGACTTTGGTTGGATATTTGATTCATTCGTTTATGATGGTTTTTTGTTTCGTTTCACTTAGGGGTTGTATAGAATTTATATTTTGAGTTTTGTGAGGTTTTGTGAGATGTTTTTTCTAAAAAAAATCTCGTTTTTATCTTTTTGGAGATTCATTTGATTTGTTAGTGGAAGTTTTTGCTCATTTGACTACCCATAAACATAGGCACAACACCAAATCACGTAAAACTTGACATCTTTTATTTTCGTTACTCTCTCTTTAGTTAGTTTGTTTTCGTAATACAAATTTATTTGGTATTTTTTTTATATTTGTAGTCATTGTTGGATTGCGTTTGAATCGCACAACAATACATTTGTCACCTCAAAGTAGAAACCAATTATTGCATTTCATGCTCGGGTTACAAATTTTATATTTTATTTGTATATTTGTATCTCCAATATTAAGATCTTGTAACCTCTTTGAGTGTGTCTGTTGTTGTGTATTATCAATTAATTAATTTTATTTTTTTATCTAAAAAATTGTATCCTATTATTTGATACAACTTTTGATTTGACTGACGAGACAAAGGTTGAAAAAAATAATATTTAGTTTCAATGATTAGGAAAATATATTTTCCTTCTCTCTCTACAGTTTCGATCTTCAAACTTCAAAGCATCTGTGTGTCACCGTCATTTGACTGTGGAATAAGTGCTTTTTATAACTAAATTTATATTAAAATTAATTATTTAAAAGTAACTTTTGATCAAAGTCACTAGGCGTGGTTTGATTTGTGTTTAAATAAGTATCTTTCTTCAAAAGCCGCTTTGTTTGGTTGAATTTTCCGATTGTCAATTTTTTATTTAAAAAATAATTATTATTTTTATATACTGTTTATTTTTAAGAAAAAATCTATTTTTTTGTTATGTATTTGAAGATGTTCAAGTAAATAAATTTTATGGACATTTTTCAGAAAAATTAATTTTAAAAATAAAAACTAAATAGTTTCTCAAAATTTTTTTAGTCAAATTATTTTTACTTTTTCTGTTCCTTTTTAATAAATGAAGGAATTATAAAATCCCAGAAAAATCAATTAAATATTTTTTTAAAGTACATAAATAATTTATTAATTATCTGTTCCTCAAAATATAAAAAAAATCTTGAAAACAAATAAAAAATGATAAAAAGATACTAATTAAAAAAAGCTGTAGCCAAACAAGTACTTAATTCCCCTTTGCCTAACTCTTTTTGACTATCATTAACTTTGAAAGAGACAATGTCACATTACCTCTCTCTCTCTCTCTCTCTCTCTCTCTCTCTCTCTGGGCAAATAATCAGTCAAACCAACTCGCAACATAGCCAGTCAAGGTAACTCTAATTTGAGAGAGAGAGAGAGAGAGAGAGAGAGAGAGATTCTAGTTGGCCAAGCATGCGTTTGGCCACTTGGTGACGTTGGCATCCCTTGTGAAGCCACGCACGCAACATTTTGTCACTACGAGACAACGGCGAGGCATGTCCATTGTGTATCGTAGTTTAAGCCGTACGCTAACATTGTGCTCCGGGAAATTGTGCGGGACGGGACCACCGAAGAATTTGATTGGAATAATGATTGGTACACATTAAAAGTAGAAAAATGCTATGGGTACATCCAAGTTGCACCCCAAATGCACACCTGATGAGGTGGAGCATTTGGATTGGTTTAAAAGACTGGGTGGACTCCACACCCAGCCAATCCAAATGCTCCACCTCATCAGGTGTGCATTTGGAGTGTAACTTAGGTGTACCCATAGCATTACCCTTAAAAGTAGGTGTCTACCAGACACACCTATTTTACATTCGAGTAGTGCTATGAGTACCCCATTATTGCACCTCAAATGCACACATGAGTGAGGTGGAGCATTTGGATTGGCTGGGTGTGGAGTCCACCCAATCATGTCAGCCAATTCAAATGCTCCACCTCACCTAGGTGTGCATTTGGGGTGCAATATTGGGGTACCCA
>BRYF01000021.1:6425000-6427500 GCA_030159135.1 Actinidia polygama
TTTTCTTAAAAAAATTACTTTATTGTTCAAAAAAGTAAATAATGCAATTTTATTACTTTGGGAGGTGTCGGGGCCGGTGGTGGCCATGGTAGTAGTAGTAGTGGAAAACGGTAAAAAAATTGAAGAAAATAATTTTACTATTCAAAATAACAAACAATACAATCTCATTGTTCTAGAATACAGTGATGGTAGAAAAAAAATATTAAAAAGATTATTTTTTAAAAAGTAAATAATATTTTTTATTTAAAAAACAAGGATAAAATGTTCATAAAATGATTCTTTATCAAACTAGAGGACCTTAACTCATAAAAACTTATGGGTCCATAGACTTGTAGAATTTAGTAAAAACGTGATTGATTAATTGTCTTAAGAGGTCTAAGCTATGGATCTATGCATAATTTTTCAAATATTTTTTTGTTATTAGTTTAATTTTAAAAGCACCAACGTACAAAGAAAAAATATAAAATTATGTATAACCAAAATATCTACTTGTGTCTAGCTATCAACATGTAATTGAGAAAAAATACATATGCTAAATCTTAAAACACATAAAAACAATTTTCTTAAATAATAACTTAAAAAATAAGTTTAATAATACCAAAAATTCCAAACTATTTTTTTTTTAATTTCAGCTCTAATAAAGGTCAGAGTTCGCCTCAACGACTTAAAATCTATCCACTCCAAACCCAATCGAGTTTCGACAATTTCTCTCATAAGTTGCTCCATACCCAATTTATGTATCGATTAAATTCTTTATGTATGTTAGAAGAACCCATGGGTCTAACTCAACTTTGAAAATCGTCTTACAAGGTGAGAGTTGTCCAAGGGCTTATAAGGAGGTACATGCCTTCGTATCCAAGCAATGTGGGATTTCACTTACACCCTCTCTCACGCGAAGCATGGAGATGTGAGGTAAGAGCGTGGGCCGAGTGATCCAAGAGGTGTGAGACTTCACTCACGGCGAGAACATGAGCTGAGCTGTTCAAGAGGTGTAGGACTTCACTCACGGCGAGAACATGAGCTGAGCGATCCAAGAACAGAAGATCTTTCGGAACCTAGCTCTGATACCATGTTAGAAGAACCCATGGGTCTAACTCAACCCTGAAAATTGACTTACAAGGTGAGGGTTGTCCAAAGGCTTATAAGGGGTACAGACCTTCGTATCCAAGCGATGTGGGACTTCTCTCACAATGTATACAACGTAAACAAAGAATTTACGCGTATTCAATCATTCATTGACACATTATACATTTATTGAGAATAATTAGCTAAGTTTTTTAATTTTCTCAATAAATTCATGATATGTTAATTATTAATTAAATGTATCTAAACTTTACAATTACGTTGCATGCGCACGTAATTCAATCTCTCTTTATTATTATTTTCCTTGCCGAATCAGCTGCCCACAAAACCTTTACTTAGGAAGTAAGTGAAGCTTTCGAGGGACGCGTTTTGGGGGACAAGTTTTACTCAGCAACCACGTGATTGTGCATTCCTATGAATACGACGTTACCAACTTACCAGACCAAAACCACCTTTTAATGTGTTCTAATTTGTCTTAACTCTTATAATTCCAGTATTTCACTCAACAAAAATACATTACAGCATCACACTAAATAGCATGGTAGCGTAAAATATGAACTTATTAACACCTGAAACTCATATTTTGTCAACCAAATTGGACAGCTAATCAACCATTCAAAATTATCAACAGCTAGAATGCAAGCTAACTGCTGCAGCCACAGCTCTAACAAGCTCTTCTGGAATCCAAATTCATTAAATAGGTAAAAAAAGTCATTAGTGGGGTGATTAGGTGGAGGTCAATTTATTAGTTGGTGTTTACCAAGTGAAATGGAGTACTTAACAAATTAAATTGGGTTTCACTTTTATACACGTGGACATTTTTACTTATAAAAATTTTGGGATAATTGTTGTATGATCTGTCTAGAAGACTTAAATTCGTTTAAATCCTAATGTTTGTAATCCCTAAAAACGTCCTCCATTTAGGTTTATTATGTGTAACTGACAGAATTGCCCAGAGAAGAACAATATAAACATAAAATATAAATTATAATATATAAAAATGGTAAAATGTGCGCGAGTGACATATTTAATTGAAAAACATAGTGGACATAAGAGATTTCATATTTATAATACATTATATTTTTAGTTAAAAAACAAAGTAAAAATTTTATCATTCAAAACTGGTAATGAATTTGTACTGACGAATTGATTTTACTTTATTTTTGAATTGTGAAATTTATATTTAAGAGTTTCGAATAAGAATATTGATAATAATACTAAGGTTTTCGAGTTTGCAACTTACGTTTTTCCATCATGTTGAATCCTTTGTCATTTAGGACTTAGATATGTTTTTTTAATGACCATATTTTATTTGAGAGTAAGTCCATCATGTCGTCTTTAATTTTTTTGGGGGCTTTCCAAGCCATCTTAGCCTTTCTATGATCTTATTGGTCTATACCCTGATGGGTTAATTCCA
>BRYF01000021.1:6440000-6445000 GCA_030159135.1 Actinidia polygama
AGTTAAAAATATATTTAAAAATAAAAAATAAAACTGAAACTAATAATTTTAAATTTAAATTTTAAGACAATAATTATATGTCCACTTAAAAAGTTATAATTCCACCAATAACATGGGACATATGAGTAACGCCTATTAGCCAAGTTTTGGCTAGATATTTTGAGCTAATTTAGTTATTTAAGTTTTTTATTTTTTTGTTTTTTAATTATTATTTTTTATTTGATTAAAATCTTATAGTTTTTCAATTTCTATTGGTGAGAGAAATCTTAAAATATTAAAAAAAAATTTATAAAAAATTCATTGAAGTAAAAAAAAATCTTCTTTATCGAATAAAAATGTATTTTTTTTATCTTTCGTGAACAATTTTTCAAAGTAAATTAAAATTTTGTATTTTTAAACTTCTCTTGTGAAAAGAAACTAAAAAAATATATTATAAAATTTTAATTAAATAATTAAAAAATAAAAAAAAAACAGAAAAAAAAAAATCAGAACAACTAAAATAACTAACTCAAACTTGACCTCAGTCAACATGTAACCATGGTTAGCTGGAGGAGTTCAAATTCACTACCACCTTTCTCCAATTTGGTGGGTCAGTGCGGGGCCACATAACCGCTCCCATGCCTAGAACCACCGCGTAGATGGGGTGGTCGACAGTCGTACCTTGCCTCGCCAGTCCTTTCGTGACAACGTCTCTTCAAAATTTAATTATATGAAAATTAATCTACACAATTTATTTTGGGAAATAATTTTTGCATTTTTTTTTATCAAATGCATTCTATTTTTTGTCTTTATTATAGAGTGCATTTGGTAATTTATTTTTTATTCTTTTTTTTTACCAAATGCACTCTATAATAAAGACAAAAAACAGAGTACATTTGATAAAAAAATGAGTGTAAAAATTATTTTTCTTTATTTTTTAAGCAAAATTATTTATATTTTACTAAAGTCCAGTTTAGAGTATTTTTTTAAAGATTTTTGGTTCCTTAGATTACGAAAATATAAAAAAGGAAATTTATTTCTACACTCCTATTTTGAAGTGTAAAAATCACTTTTTAGAGTATAGAAATCATTTTCCTATAAAAAATTCATCTAATTTGAAAAAATGTTAAGTAAAGACCAAAAAAAATATTTTAGATATTTTTTGAGATAAAAATATTTTTTTTCAGCTTTAGAGATTTTTTTCTAAATTAAATAAAAATTTGTACATTTTCGAATTTCTCTAGTCAAAATAAACTAAAAATATATATAATTTTTATCAAACAGTAAAAAAATATATAATTTTTATCTTTAGTATTTTTGTTATTAAAGATAAAAAAACTAAAAAAATTAAGAAAAAATAAAAAAATAAAAAATTTATTTCTACACTCCTATTTTGGAGTGTAGAAATTATTTTCCAAAAAGTAATATATATATATATATATATATTTGTGTGTGTGTGTGTGTGTATAAACAAATGTTTTATTTTTGTTTTATTTTGTATTTTGTGTTGATGATCTCCAATCCATGTTAGCCGCCGGTTTCTGTATTATTTTGTTTTCTTCCTAATGATAAATTAAACTTGGGGTCCAGTTACAGATTGGACAGTCAGATAAGGTGCTGGTGGACAAGGAAGCTCACGTCATCCTTAACTGGAACATTGCCAGAAAAGACAACCGTTGATACTATCTACTTATGGCAAAATTACTAATGATTCACAATTTTGAATGGAAATTTATTTTTATATTTTTATATTTTTATTTTAGAGTGTAGAAATTATTTTTTGAAATGTAAATAATTATTTTTTTTTCAAATTTTATATTAAGGTAAGTATTGGATTTGTTAGTACGTTTGGTTCAAAAATTTGGTGTGAAAAAAATAAAATAAAATAAAATTTAAAAGATTCAATGATTTCGAACTGTTAGATTATTAAATTTTTATTTTTTCTACCAAATTCGAAATATATTATTAAGAATTTTTTTTTTACTCACATTATATTTTCTTGGAATCGTTGTTTTGTTTTTAATCTACCACACATGTTTTCATATCTCATGAGTAATAAATAGTTGGATTCTTATCCTATTTCAATTTTTCAGCAGTATAGATTTTCTCATTTCTTAAAGGAAAAGCAAAGCAATTTGAACCTTTTAAGCATTTTATACTCAATACGAATCGACCTTTTTGCGAATATAATCAAGTGACTAGAGGTGTCAAAAGAGCATAGCGTTCAGCTGGGTTAAGCTATTGTTTCTGGGACACGAAATACATGCGTATTTGTACGAGTAAATCTTAAACAATTTTACGTTATTAACGTATTATACTCATTCATAAATAATATTACTATGGCATGATACGATACATGAATGGGTCGGGTCAAGGGGTCATGCTGGGTTTAAAATTTTATTAAATGGACACAACACAACATAATTAAAAATGGGCATGACAAGAACACGATAAACACGGAAGTAAATGGGTGGAGCCAATGGAATGACCCGTTTGACACCTCTACGTGCGACTACAAATTTTTAAAAAAAGGCTTTGAGATTTAAGTGTGTTGGTTGGACTTTTATTCAAATAAATTCTAACCTATTTAAAAACCCTATCTAAGTCGTGTGGGTGGACTATCATAAATGATAAATTTCTTACTCCGTTTTTTAACTAAAAACGTCATTGTCCGTTAGAAATCTTTTTGGCTAGAAAATCCTAAAACAACTTGAAACTAAGCTAGCATTTTTTACAAAACTTCCAAAATCAATTTGGTATATAATTTAGCTAAGGTAATTGATATCTCCACACCGATACAATTTGTACAAAAATTCATTTTATCCCTATAATTTTAAAAATTCATAAAATTCTTCAAATTATAACCATAGGGACACTCAAACTCTCAAAATATAAAATACATAAAAAAATTATATTTTGTCTCACGCAATTGACAGACACTTGAGAGAGAAATTCTGGACCCATCAATAAAATTATCATTCTCTTTTATACTATTTTGTGAAATGATAAAGTTATCATTCTACGAATTACACACAATAAATACTCATAATATGAGAATTTGTGAAAATAATTAAATTTTTAAAAATTTTTATTTCAAGAATTTTTTGAGAATTGATTGAAATGATGATAAAAAATTCATTCATGATTTTTTTTCTTTCATTGGTTGTTGACGTCATGTTTATTGTTGTCGACCTCATCGTCGTCACCATCTTCACTGATGATGGTGGTAGCATCGCCCTCATCGTATTTACTGGGACTAGCGTCGTCACTATCGGCGCCCATTGTCAATCTATTTTCCCTTTAAATAAGAGTAAAAAATAAAAAAATATATAAAATCAAGATTTCTTTTAGAGAAATCAAATACTTAAGATTTAAATGGGTTTAGTTCTCTGTCAAGAACCCTACTGTAATTATTATTTTTAAAAAATGTTACTGTTACTTCATTTTGGTTCAAGAACATATCTGAGTCCTGACCATCCCTTTGCTTTGTGTATGTATACGTATTCGATCTAATAGAGAGCAATCTGTATGTTTTTGTTTGATTCCATAAAGTCCGAGGTATTTAAGAGGGGTGTGAGCAAAGCTCTTTTGACTGCTACCAAGAACAATTATGGAATTTTAGTTGAATTCAATGCATGGTAATTCATGGAAGCAGCCAAATGAATGGTGCTGGCGATAGCCATTGGTCAGATGCAATGCAACACATTTATTTTTGTTTTTGAATACTATTCGACTCTTAGATTGCAATATTTGGATCTGGAATTTCGAAAAAAAATGAAATAAAAAAAAATCTAGTAAAAGTTTAATTTTTGTAAATCGTTTTGGTTATGCTAGGAAAATAAGAAGAAAATGAACATGTAATAAAAATAATTTTGAAATTTATTTCTATACGTCGAATTAACTCTAATTTTATTTTATTTTTAATTTTCCTTATCAAATCCAATATCCAAAACAGAGTTTTTTTTTTATAGGTAGCCAAACATGGTCTTAAGATGTACTGTTGGAACCGCCTTTCTTGAAATGAAATGGACTCCGTGTAATGCATTGGAATAATTGGAATTGACTTTTAAGAATTAAGTTCCAGTTTGGCGAAGTTTTTTTTAAAGATTTTTTTAAGTACATGACTCTTTGAGTTTTTTCCCTTTTTACTGTGTTTTATTTTAAAAAAAAATTGAATAATTTTTATATATTTTTAGATTATTCTCTTGAAAAAATATAAATCTTGATCAAATAATTAAAAAAATTCACTAAAAAAAACCCAGAAATTAAAGCAGCTAAAAATTCTCAAAAGAATAAAATTATGAATATTTTTTCTTGACAAAACTAAAACACAAATATAATTTATCATAAATATAATTTTGACTCCACAAAAAATTAATAATTTATCCTAAATTCTATAAATTCTATAATTTTTACCCTACTAAACTTAAGTTCTGGCTCCGTTCAGGAGTAGAAAGAGAAACCCAATACGACTAGCTAGCTGGAATACAAATAACTACAGTAAAATTTCATAAAGACGAGAAAAGTCTCTAGTTCCTAGCTAAATGACAAAACTTGATGGTGGTAAAATTACCAAACCTAAAATTATATATATATATATATATATATATAATTTCTATTTAGAAAGTGATATTAAAGTATGCTTCTATTTATATATTATTTTATCTCTAGTGATCAAAACTTCATTCATTTATATCCAAAACTCAACTACTCTCCTTTTTCCCTTAAAAAGGTTTTCCATTCTTTTGTCAAAATTCTCTCACTTAATTAATATACCTACAAAATTTGAATTTTTATTTTTAAAATTTTATTAAATACTACATTTAATATTTATTTTATTTTAAAAGTGTCATCGTACCTTTTCAATGATAAATTGATAACAATCTCATATAAATTGAATATAGATATTAGAAATTATAAATACGTGAGACAACAACTGTTTTACCCGCTAGATGGACGTGTAAATATCAAAGAAGAGTAATTTTCACTTTGATTTTATAGAAACACACTCCATTTTTATC
>BRYF01000021.1:6452500-6457500 GCA_030159135.1 Actinidia polygama
ATGACGATAAGTTGAGGCGAGGTGAGCACCATGGACGAGGTGAAAACTCTAGAGGATAATGTTATAGGGACATTTTTAAAAAAGGGAGTCAAATAGTGGGCCTGGATGAAGTCCCTCCATCATGGCCATAATCACGATCTTATCACTAGGGTATTCCACCTCTAAGATAACTTGGTTGAATCACTTGATGTAATCTTTCAAGCTCTCAGTCTCATTTTGGTGAACAGTGGACAGATGTGAGGCATTCTTTTGCCTAACCCGGCAGCTCATGAAGTTGGCGACGAAGAGCCTTCTCAGGTCGCCAAATGAGTCAATGGTTCTAGGAGGCAGCTTTTTGAACTATGACCTCATCGATCCCTTTAAAGTGGAAGAAAAAACCTTGCACATCACTTCGTACGAATAACTCTATAGTGATATCAAACTATTGTACGAATCCAGATGGTCCATAGGATATGTCTTCCTTTCGTAGATCCCGAGCTAAGTAGGTAGCTTGAACTTGGAGGAAACTCTGACTCTCATCACCCCCTCTGTGAACGGCGGCTCGATTTGCTTGATCAAAGCATCCACGGTTACTGGAGCGCCTGCCCCAGTATTGATGGCGTCAAGACGGGCGTCTAGATCTCTGATCTTTTGGGAGGTGGAATTGTCTCAGCGCTTGGGCGCCTGGTCATTTCGGAGAGGTGATCTTCTTCTTCGCCTGGCCTCCTCGACCCCTACTTCAGGGGTTCGGTTGGATGATCGGGATTCTGACGAACAGGAACTTCTTTCACGTCGGGGGTGAGGACTTTGCATTCGACGTTGCCTCTTTTGTGCTCGACCAGTACTATGGTTGTTCTGAGAATTATCGTCGTCCGATCGGCAAGACCGTTGGATATTTTAGAATAGGGGGCGCGATTGGAAGTGGTGGATTAACTACAGCGAGATGTTGTATCAGGCGAGCGTTATTCTCGTTCATGATTCTCATCTTCTCGGTCATATCATGTATCTCATGGTGGAGACCTTCTAGATTCGGAGCTTGATTGATATTGGCCATTGGATGAGTTTTGTAGTCTAAAGGACTGCTGACACTTGGTCTGGGTAATAAACGGCTGCGTAGGTGCATAGAAAGTTGAGAACTGTCGTTCTCACAAATGACGCCAAACTATTGTGGTAGAAAATTAGGGTGAGCAACCAACAGTCATAATTGTTTCTCTGCCTCGACACTGAACCTCGACAACTACTCGGACGACCTGAGCAGCAATGGACAAACGTTACCTGCCGGGGTGAAGCCTTTCAAAACCTCTCCAGTGTGAGAATCAGATCAAGGCGAGCACAAAAGAAACAATGATAAAACAGAGCTATATATGCAAGATTACCAGTATTTAAATTGTCATTTTTCGTAATGGGGGAGCGACCTTTATATAGTTTGAGAATATTTAGGCGAGATATTCGATAGCTATGTTTGAGAAGTATATCCCTGAGATACAGAAGTAATAATAGGAGATTACCATGTGGAGAGCAATCTGCACTTATAGGAGTTTGAGGGAGATAGTTTTTTTTGTAGAGGTGGAATCCTTGTGGAGGCGGGCTCTAACTAGGCAGAGGAATGATGGAGAAGGAGTCTCGCGGTGGCAGACTCCTTATGGAGGTGGAGTCCTCATGGAGTTGGTCTCTGGTCTGGCTATGTGGAAGATCTTACCTATTGGCGACCTAGAGAAAGGCTCATACATATATCGGCGAAGTGATCGATTGACGATGATGCGATGAGCAACCAAGACTATATTGGTGTTATGGTCATGTGATACTCAAAGCAGTGTACCCGACTTAGAATATCAGTAGACGGATGTTTTACCCCACATCAAAAGTAATGATTATTTTTGAGAAATCTAATAATCTTTTATATTTTTTTTCAACTTTTGGTTACAAAGATATGGTACGAGGGCCACATCAAACATATCTTGATATATTAATGAATCCAACTAAAGTTAAAGTATATTAGAAGTGGGATTAATCTCCAGATTAGTTGGTCATTTGACTGGATATCGAGTAGTGCTGCGTAAATGGGCCAGGCTAGTCAACTCGCCTGATCGCCGAACCCGTAATGTAACGGTTCAGGTCAACCCAGATCATTTGGATACATTAGACTTCCACATATGGGTATATGGGTACAAAGACTTAATTTTTTTTTATAAAATATATGGCTCAAAAAGTAAAAAATTCTCATTAAACACTGACCAACGCTGGAACACAACTTGTCTTATTTTATAGTCAATTTAAATTTTTTAAGAAATAATTAGTCTTTACGTACAAAGAAACCAAATAGACATAGTATTACAAGATGATGAAGATGTGTCTAATGTCATTTGTAATTTTTTTAAAAGTTTTTTATATTGCAATTAAAGAGTACTCGAGTATTTATTATCTCACTACTCAACTTGTCATCATACACATATATAATATTGCTAATACTTTTAAAAAACATTGAAACACCCCTATATTTACAGACGCTTGTGCGGTAATGAAAATAAAAATTTTTAAATATTGAAAGAAATTGCCTTACTTATTTGCGTTAGTTGTTGTAATGGACCCTATGATTAAAGTATCAGGTGTAGAATTTTTTATTACATCTATTAATGAATTATTAAATACAAATCTAATCATTATTGATAATGATGTTAAATCAATGGTAACTACATTCTATAATTCATACGAAATAAAATATTTCATACAATGCACGACTTCCACCACTCCTAACTAGTGGCGTACGAAGTAAGAACACTGAGATTGCATGGAATGTAATAGCCAACTTTAGTAGGCAAAGTACTAATGTTTCATCATGCATTGAACTTTTTAAATACTTAGACTTAGGCTTTAGTGGTTTTCTAATGGATATTGAAAAAGAAAATCTTGATATTCTGACATGGTGAAGAGTTCACACAAAGAATTTTTCGATACTCTCAATTATGGCACATGATCTACTAACCCCTTCGATATTTATTGTGGCATTGGAATCAACTTTTAGTGCAAATAATCGATAAATAAACGAGAAGAGAAGCTCATTGAATTCGGAGATATTGGAGTGCCAAATTTGTGTAAAAGATTGGGATGATGCTAAATACCGAATTCACAAGATAGTTAGATCCTATAACCTGTCAACAACACAGATCTATTAAATAATGAAGAGACTGAAGACAATAATTAGTCAAATTTTTTTTTTTGATATTAATATTGAATTTTGTAAGAAAATAATGAAGAGACTGAAGACAATAATTAGTCAAATTTTTTTTTATTAATATTGAAATTTATAAGGAAAGAATGAGTAATGCAAATGAATGATAGTTAAGTGAGTGCTAACCTAATTGGGATGTACTTAACTATAGTAATACAAATATTAACTTTTAAATTTTTTTTAGATGTTCGATTGTTTTAATTTTTCAATCAATGTATTTGACATTATTTATCGATAAATAAAATCAATCTCTTTGACTTTTAGTTTTTTTTTATTTGTTTATTCAAATTTTAATTTATCGTTTAATAGAAATACATTGTTGTTGTAAATTACTAAAATATAATTTGCAATTCTTATTATTTTTAAAATAATAATAAAAAAATATAACATTAAAAGCAAAAAAAAATATGAGTACAAAATATAACATTACATTGATTATAAAATGTGTCGGAATGTCGTCAAAATCTAATTAAAAAAAGAAAAGAAAAGTGGGTCAGTTGATCCAGACTGGGACCCGTCCGTTATTGCAGTGGCCAAGACTGGTACTGTAGCGGATCGGTATAATGAGCCGGTCTGGACAAGGGTGGCGGGTAACGGTCTGGGCCCAGACCGGACTGTTACTGTAGCGGTCTGAGCTCAGCCTGTACCGTGATCGACCGAGCCCACTCTATATCGGACTGATCCAGCCCGAGCCGTCCGATTGTGCACCTCTAGTACTGAGTTATAAAAACACATTTTTTTTTTCAAAAAAATATTATTTTCTGTTTTGGAATATAGTGGTACATAGAGCCCATGTTGTCTGGCCATTTATAGATATTTTTAATGCTACTGTTTGATAATATCCCCTTCCTAGGGACACACAATCTTTGGTTTTGTCACCCTAGAAAATATCCAGAAAGTAATGATTATATCTCTGAGGGCAACATCCAAACATGTCTTGATATATTAATTAATCCAACGAAAGTTAAGTATATTTTTTTAAAAAAAAATGCTATGGGTACCCCAATGTTGCACTCCAAATGCACACCTGGGTGAGGTAGAACATTTGGATTGACTGACATGGCTGGGTGGACCCCACACCCAGCCAATCCAAATGCTCCACCTCACCCAGGTGTGCGTTTGGGGTGCAACATTGGAGTACCATAGCACTACTCTTTTAAAAATTAGTATATTGGAGAAAGCATTCACTATAAGCCAAATTATCCATTAATACTTATTGATGTTTTTTTATCTATTATTTAAAATTAAAACACATATAAACAAACATCCAACTATTAAAATATTTAAATTATTATCTATTCATTAAAAATGAATTCTTAGCATGATGAAATAAAAATTACAATAATTTATAATTCATTTAATTATAATGGATCAAAAAAATATTTCATTTTAAGATATCACTCAAGTCATTTGGTTTGCTTAGCAAACCCATCATATTTATCAATTTGAGAGGTCTATAAAGAAACCTAATTTAAAGACAATGCATTGCACACGTGTGAATAGACATTTTTGACTTTCCTTATTAATTTTCCTTGATTTTTTAAGGTTATTTTATTTATTTTAGGTTAAATATGAATTATTTGCTGCAATTAAGGTAAACTCTAGAAATTCAAATCATACTCAAATATTTGAAAGGTATTTTCTTAGATCTATATTTGTTCATTTTTATGTAAATCTTTTTTTTATTTAAATTTTAACAGATTCTCTTTTAACTCGTGACGTTTTTGGTAACTGTTTTATTTCTCTGTGACTTAATTTTAAGAGTACTTGATTTTTTATTTTTCTTGATTAT
>BRYF01000021.1:6495000-6502500 GCA_030159135.1 Actinidia polygama
TATATAAAACGTGCTTGCTTAATGCTCATGTTATCTATGCAAAATACCCACCTAACACTTTGTCCCTCTCATACACAAATAATAAGTCCAAGACCAATAACTTCTGTTTTTTTTGGTTCAAGCTGCCCAATACTAGTCAATTCATTTGATGTGGAAAAGTCATTTGCATGAAAAATAAAGTAAAGTAAAAGAAAAAAAAAATTTGGGTGTGTTAATTTGATAAAATAATCTTACAGAAAAAACTCAAATATGGTAGTTCAATTGAAAACAGGGAGTAGCTGAAAAATATTTTTTTTTGCATATTTTTGTTTTTTTTGCGGGATAAGTTTTGATAGAAAACTAATTTTATTGAAAAAGTTAACGATAAAATCCCACAAAATTTCTGAACAGTCAAAAAGTGTAGGAAAATGAGCTTTTCTAGCAACTAAATTATGGGTGTAAACCGTGTAATCGGTTTAGTCGGTTCAATTTTAAAAGAAATTATAAGTGCTAATCAAAAATTTTGGTTTGTGACATTATAAAACTGAAACCTATACTTCTATTAGATTTTAAACCATAAAATTTAATAATTAATAGTTTAAAAACCCCAATAAGACTTCAATATGTGCTAACATGACTTTAAGAAGTCCAACATTCGCAAAATGACAAAAAAAATACAGATAACAGTATCAATAGTCAACCAACACAAACTTAAAATAAAATATGTGGTATATATGGACGATCACGATTATATCTAATAATAAATAGGTACCTAATTCGGTTGGTATCGGATTATACATTACAAAACTAAATCGAATCAAAAATTTTTAATTTTTACATTTTAAAAACCGAAAACTCTAGACTATAATCTAAAATTGAACCAAATCGAGTTTTTCAGTCGGTTCAATTTTCTTGATTTTTCTTAAACTCCTAAACTAAACTATGGAAAAGAAACAAAAATAAAGAAAAAAAAAGAGAACTGAAAATGTCAACATACGTGACAAACTGATTGGGAGGAGGCTATACAATGCTAAGGGTGCTTACTAGAATATGTTTGGAATGTGATCATCTAAGAAATATATATATATATATATATATATTCCTCTCAGAATGAAAGTCCACAAGTAACTAGGAACGTAAACAGTTGGGCTTTGTCGGTTTGGGAGAATTTTTTTATCAAATTGAATTATTTGATTTTTTTTACTTGAATCAAAACTGATCGATAAATCTATTAAATTGAATCAAATATATTCTAATTCTAATAGATTGGTTCGGTTTTTAAATCGGTTTAAACTAACAAAATAAATACTTTATGCATTTAACAAATACATAAATTTACCAAAAAAAACTTTATACATAACAAATTCTTCAAGTATTTCTTAAATAATTATAAAGGTAAAAAGGACATAAATGAAAAGACAGTTAAAAACCCAAATTATTCCAAATGTCTCTTGTTGGGATTAGCTCCAACTCCAATGTGTTTAAATTATCTTGCACATACTTTTTTCTCTCCGAGATTATCGTAGTAATAGTTGAGTTAACTGGATCATTTTATTTATTGTTGTGTGTGGCTTTTCAACTTCTTGTTGGAACATTTATTATGTTTTTAATGCATGGGTTGGTAGGTGCTTTTATAATGACATGAGGAAGAGTTTTTCAGCAGAGAATAAAACAGTTTGTGTGCAAGGATCAAGTTTTAATACTTAGTGAGAGTGAGTTCTTAATGAGTGAAGTATAAGGGGTTGAATGTGATATATTTATACTCAAGTGTACTTGTATAGTTTTACTCATAGTGAAAGAATATGATCCTCTCCGTAGAGTAGGCGGGTTATTGCCGAACCACGTAAATTTTACGTGTCTCTCTCAATTTTTATTTTTTTCGTGTTTCTATTAATTGTGTTGTGGTTGTGTTCGAATCTCAGTTCTTGGGTGATTCCGCTTTTAATCCCAGCATCTCTCCCTCTCTTCTCTCTTATCCCCACCCTCAATCCTCAACTATCTGATCCACTGATTTTTTTTTTTATAATTTTTGTAAACACGCGCATCGCGTGTGCTTCGATTGCTAGTATTTTAAGAGGAAAAGTTTCCCTTTTATTATTATTATTTTTTAATATAGGTCAACTCAATTATAAGATTTGTATAGAGTCCGTAGGCTTTAGACCCGGTATTTGTTTTTTTTATTTTCGAGTTATTTTATTTTTTAGTGAGATTTTTTTATTGTGTGATCAAAAAATTATACATTTTCGGTTCTTCTTGATGAGAGGAGTCCGGAAATATAAAAAAAATTCATCTAATTTGAATTTTTTTTTAACTAAAAATGAAATAAAAACATTTGTATCAAAAAAAAATCATCTAAAATATTTTTTTTGTTTTTTTAGTGAACTTTTTTTTCTTCAAATTACATGATTTTTTTTATATTTTTGAACTCTCAAAAAAGAAAACTGAAAAAATATATATTTTATATCAAACGGCCATTTTTTTTATTAAAAATAAAAAACTTTAAAACTAAAGGAGCAAAAAATTTAACCGATAACCCAAACTGATCCTTAAGTAGATGGTTCTAAATATCACATACTACAAAATACGTAAATGGTTTGGGTTCCACAAAAGAAGAATGCGGGCTCGATTCCGGCATATCACCCTCCTCGATCAACCACTCCATGCTCCAGTCGTTTTCTGCACTCTTTAGAGTCCAGTAAGCCCACCCAAAAGTGGCCCACCCATGCACGATAATTAGGCCTGGACAGATTTTTGGTAGTCCTCTTCTGACGCCCAATAACACTTCATGTTGCCACCCATTCCCCTACAATTTCACAGTAAAACTAGAAAACTTCTAACAAATAAAAACTTAAACAAAAAATTTAGAGAGTGCATTATTTTGTACATTACATACTCACATGTGCGCATGTAGTGTACAAAATGCACTGTTATTAACAAAATTCAAACCCAAAAGATTTTGGGACATACCCACAAAAGTGGGAGTTCTGTCGGCTGTAGTAATTTGATTCAGTTGCTTTGACCAGGTATCATAGATGAAGTTGATGTTTTGTTGGACGGTCATGCCGTTGAAGGTATCGGTGAAGGGATTTGGATCCTCTAAAGTGCGCCTAAGGTAAAGTGTTCCTTCCTAGAGTGTACAAGACGACGTCGTTTTGGTAATGACTATGAAACGACGTTGTTTTATGATTAATTAAAATGACGTCGTTTTATTCTTAAAATGTACAAAATGATATCGTTTTGCATACTTCAAGAACACTTAACCTTGAGCGCACTTAAAGAGGATCCGAACTCACCGGTGAAGATGCTATAGTAATGCACATCAATGACCGATCCCAGTAAGGGACTGGCAAGAGAGGGAAGAGTTCTTGCAATCGTAGTCGATTTGACATGATCACATGCGTGGTGGAGGAATATCCGGGCAGCGTTGTAACTAGCAATATAGAACTTGGTCAAGATTTCAAGAGAGGTTCCAGGGGCGAGAGGGTCATTGATCAATTCAACAGCCTAGAGGCATGTATTTTATTTTTATAAATTTTATTGGTTTAATTATGAATTGGTTTTGTTTGATTATGACTATGTTATGAATTCGTAAAGTTTCAAATAATGAATTAGTCACTTTAAAATATTAATTGTCAATTGCCATTAAGACACCCAATTAAAATGGGATCCAACTGCTTCTATGAATTTTATTTTTGGTTATGAATTTTATTAATTTTGTTATGATTTTTTGTGAACATTCTTATGAGATTTTTTGTTATGAATGGATTTATCATGAAATATATTTTTATGTTTGGTCAATTTGATGAATTTTATCGGTTCTTTTATGAATTTTTATGGATGGAATCGTAAACATTATATAAAAATTTGTGGTTATGTTATGAATCAAAAATAATTTTATGAGAATTTATGATTTAATTATATTTTAATTTAGTTGATCTACAAAATGACCGATTGGAAGGTAAAAATGATGACGTGACGCAATTTCAGCCACACAATAGATGCAAATGATGTGTGATGTGTATTGTAGCATTCCTTTCAAAATATTATCGTTTTTTATTTATAAGAAGTTTTCTAGGCTATGTAATTTTGAAATTGTTATACTATGAAACTACTGGGGAAATGGGTGGGTGGGATTTAAGAACAACTCCACTGATTGAAATTATTTAGAAAAGTATAAGTTCATTTCTGGCTTGTTATAGTGTTAAAATATTAAAAAATAACAATATTACTGTAATGGTGTTACTAAATTTTGACATTATTACTCATTGTTTATCGTCGGATCAAAATGTATTGAAAATTTAAACATTACTGATGACTTATTAAGTTTGGCAAAACTATTTTTTGTGCTAAATTTGACACCAAGTTTGCATTTGCCAAATTTTGACCAGAGATTTCACTAATCGTTGTAACTTTATTTTTTCCTATTCTTCCCTAAATTTTGACAATTATAAGACTTTTGTTTTGTCCAACCATTAATAGGGCATGAAAAGTGGATTACGAAAGGTTTGCCTAGCCCAATTAGAGGTGTACGGGCGGGCTATTTGGGATGGGCTTACTGGTTGGACTCTAGAGCATGTGAAATTGTGAACTACCACTGGAGTATGGAATGGATGAACGAGAATGGTAATATCAAGCTTTCGATTGTTGTGGATGGTTGCTAAATGTCTCTGGTTGAGTTATTCCCATATATTTGTAATTTGTTTTATAAATAGAAAAGGGTAGAGAGAATTAGGATTGGATGAGTAACTGAAAAGATAGGCAAGACAAAGAAAGATAGAGATAGAGAGAATTGAAAGAGTTGAGTTAAGAGATAGGGTCTCATACTTTTGTAATCTTCATTAATGAATTATTGATTTCTCTCCGTAGATGTAGACACCATTGACCGAACCACATAAATATTTATTGTCTCGTGTGTGTGGTTGATATGGATAGTGGAGGATAATGTGAGAGTTATTTACCCAACATCTCTTGCTTTTTTCTTTTTGGTCTCCTTAGTTTGTTCTATGCAAATGGCCAATGAAATATTACCAAATCAAGGCCTAAGTCTTTTTACTCGTGACTTAATCTGATCTGCAAAAACATGTGTTAAAATAATACTCCAACTTTGTGTGGTAATTTTTGCAAGAAGAATGTTTTACACAAGATACAACTTATTTGCAATTCAAAATTTGGATTGCATTGTGAAATTCAAGCATTTTAGATTTTATTTTGATGATCTAAGTCGTTCATATTATAGACCCCGTCAAGAAGTTTAAAGCTGTAAAAAATAACGTTAACCGAATACAAATCAATAGTCGATATGTAGCAATATAACAATATCAAGATAAATTGTTATAATCTTGGGTATCAGATTAATTTATTAAGTTATAAAATAATACTGAAAGTAATTTGATTTATATCCGATTAATATAATTTTTTTACATCATTGATATTCACAAAGAAGTCTACAATGTGAATGATTTAAATCATCAAAATGAGCGCAAAATTAAGGCCCAAAATTTAGACGGCACGGAAGCCGTGTCCTTTACATTACTATGTTTCATTCCTTGTGAAATAGTAATTTTGGGGTTCTGTACCTTTTGTAGACTCAACATTGACTCATCTTCGTAATATGAATTAGAGTTCGCTGAACATATGATCGGATAGCGGTAGCCATACGATTGAACCATATTTATCTTATAGGTTATTCTTAGAATCATACTCACCGTTGATTTCTTTTAAAACAAATGCACCAAGATCATGTGGCTAATGATGCTTTTTTAAATTTAATTTTTATATAAATGATCTATTCAACTTGCCTTACAAAAAGGTACATTCAAATCATGAATATGGGTATAAGGTTGGAACCATCAAAATAGCACTATAGAGGTGTAATGTCTTGGGGACTCCACTTGGAACGGTGGTATAAACCCCAATAGAATATTGGTTGAGAGTTTAATTTGATACTAATATAGTTCAATTGAGCCCCACATAACTAATATTAAACACGAACTTAGAGTGAAGAATGGACGTATTGATCAGGTTGATCCGGAAGACCTAAACTGGCTTATGAGGTTATATCACATATAAGGGGAGACGAACCAAAGAAAAAGAGATTAAATGCTACCAAATAGAAACATTATATAGAAAACTTTTAGTGAGTTTTATGTTTTTAAAAACAGTCGACTAACACCAAAATAATCAACATTTCTCTCTCATATTTGTGGATAGGGACGGAGCCATGATTTTAATTTAAGAGCTAACAAATATAAAATACTAAAATATTATTTTTGCAAGGACAGATGAATTAGTAAATGAATTTCTAATGACTTTAAAAACTGCAAAAATAAGTAACTTTAACTTAATGTATTTACTAAAGTAATATAATATAGAAGGACTATTGTTTAAATTTATTTTACAAAAAAACTAAAGGCGGTGAATCTACATAGTTTGCGATAATAATAAAAGACCTATATAGTACAGTAAATGAGTTTTTTAAAATCGTAGGGGTGACCACCGCCACCACTTATCTCTCCTAGCTCTATCCTTAGAAGATTAACTAATCGGCCTCCTGGTTAATATGTTTATTATTGGAATAGTTTTGAGCGTTACCTCTTCCCCTTGAGATTTTGGGTTCCCCTTCTCCTTTCTTTTCTTTTTTCTTTTTCTTTTTTGAAAAAATAGGCATTGTTGGTTTAATTTTCCTTTTACGAATGTTGGATCCTATAAAAATAGGCTTTTTAGAGCAATAATGAAAAAAAAAAGTCTTGATTATGAGTTGGAAAATTTTGAATACTATTCATTGTGAGTTGAGTTGAAAACTTGAAGTCAAACAAACATTTTCTTTGTCTAACCAGCAAATGAAATGCTGGAAACATGTGCCCACACCAAAATACACTTTATACACTTGGGAAAGGAAATGGAGAAGGAGATAACACACTATGTTTTAGATAATTTTGAATATGCTTCACGCATCATATGAACTTATCATAGTTCTACAACTGGAACTTTTGATAAGAAGAATTTTTGTGAATTCTTGTAGTATACCCTAATGGATAGACGATATGGATGGCAACGTGATAGATTTGAGATGGATATCTCAAATTTCATCTTCTCGATTTCAGATGAAGATTAAATTGACCACCCAACTTCAATGGAACTGAATTTGACTGCCTAACAGAGGGAGGGTCACATGCATTTTAATAATAGTTACCTTACATTTTGATAGGATTTTTAAATAATCCCTACAAAATTGAATTAGTGCCCCTCCATATTAGGTAAGACTCCCTATATATTTATATTGGTAAAAGAATTCATATATTTATCAATAAAAAATATAGGTTATGAAACTGAATCGATGATCAATTAATGAATGATATGTTAATAGTATAAATAAAGTGAGACTTTTTTTTTTGTTATATATTTCATAATAATACTATGATGTATAACTTTCAAAAAATGAACTCGGGGTCAATTGAAAAGTTCTATATTTTAGAAATACTAGGGATGAATACTTAAGTTTTTAAAATTATGATATAATTT
>BRYF01000021.1:6530000-6532500 GCA_030159135.1 Actinidia polygama
TTATCTTTTAAATACTCCAAATTAAAAATGTACTTAAAAAATAATTTTTTTTATCAATATTTGTTTTTAATAAAAAATAATATTTTACCTTTTAAGTGCTCATAATCTAAATACATTCAAAAAAATAAACTATTTATCAATTATTTTTAGAAAAAGAGATCATCTTTATTTATCTTAATAGATGTATTGAGAAGAAGAAAAATTTAAAACCCTAAATCAAATGACAAGTTTGCTATTTTTGCACAAAAATGAGCTCCAAGGAGCAATCTTGACATTAGTATCAAAAGTAAGGAAGATCAATATTTCTGAAACTATAGGGGAGGTGGCTATATTTGTTAGAAAACTCAGGGAATGTGAGTAAAATTTATCCTAATATTTTTAAGAAAAAAAATGATCTAAATATTTTACCTTCTAAGCACTATTAAATATACTTAAAAAATAAATTATTTATCAATTATTTTTTTAAAAAAAAGAGAGAGAATTTTTATTATCTTAATAGGTGTACTGAGAAATAAAATTTAAAGTCCTAAATCAAATGGCAAGTTTATCATTTTTGTACAAAAATAAGTTTAAGAGGGAACCTTAACATTAGTTTCAAAAGTAAGGAACATCAATACTATTTCTGAAATTACAAGAAAGAAAGGTTGTTGTATTTATTAAAAACCTCAGGGAGGTCAGTGAAATTTATCCATGATAAATAGAAATTGTTACGTCATAGAAATTAATAACAAAATAGGATGTAGAATTCAAGTTCAACTCACCTCCAGATCCCATCCCTCTATATTAATCCAAACTTCTTTTGTGGACCTCTCAAGCCCGCACCGATGATCTGAAACGTTCAACTTATAAACTTCGCAGTGGAGGTCATCGATAAAAAAAATCATCTTCATCGGATACATGTAAGTATAAGCATAATTTTTATTTTTATTTTGTAAAATGGATGGTAAAACAAAATGCCAAATGCACGGTAGACCATTAGTAATATAAAACAAAACAAAATTTATGTTTTTCCTTATAGAAACCCAATGAAATTGATTTTTTATGGGTAATCTTCTCTGGGGTCTACGTTATAAACGATTTGAATCATCGATTTGGACTAAAGAGTAGAGTCCACAAGAGAAATTTGGACGAATATGAAGAGATGGAGTCTGAGCTGCTCTTGTATAATTTAGTTGTCTATGTTCTTAAACTAATTTTAAATTTCTTGGAATAAAAATTTTATTTATGAAATGAAAAAAATGTGTGTTGATATGTGTGAAAAATGTATAAATATATGTCAAAATGAACTAAAATATATAAAAAGTATGTAAATATTCGTAAAAAGTGTATAGTACTAACCACCACTCAGTGCAGGCCATTTATTTATATGTCATTTCGTTTTTATGATTCTTTTAATATAATAAAATATTTATAAATATTTCAAGTTTGGGACCATTCTTTTCTTTGATGTCAAGAAGTTCTGGTACATAAATTCTTATAAAGTGGAAATAAGTTTTATTTAGAGTGCACAAATAATTGAAGCAACAATTGCCAATTGATGTTATCATGCTGTATAATATGATAACAATCTCATTAATTTACTTAGAAACCAATTTACTAAACGAGTCTTCACCTTTTTTTCCAGAAAGTGAAACAAACTTTGATACTTGGAAAATAGAAACTCTACTATCTCAGAATCTAGATTAAGAAAAGTTCTCAAAATTTTAAATGAATGGTTTAGATTCACTTGAGTACGTGAATTCTACATAACCAAGTGAATTTGAATCGCTCATTTTGAATTTTAAAAACTTTTCTTGGTTTAAATTCTGGGACGTAACAATGTTGATTTGAAAAGTTGTGAGGCTGATATTTAGTCTTGATATTCTTGTTGACAATAATATATCAGAAAGTAATAGGATTGAATGTAAATGATTATAAAAATATCTCAACATAATATATAGAAACTGTATAGATATATACTAATCAAAGCAACCATATAACTTTTAAATGGCATAATATCTAGAATATTAAGCCAAGAAGAAGCAAATGATCTCATTTAATAGGCCAACTGGCTTTCAAATTGACCAACTGGGTTGAGAATAGACAATGACAAGTGCTTCAAGTTATTCATTTTTTCTCTATTTCCTTGTAAACATAGGCAAGTGGACCTAATTTCTATTTATTTATTGTAGGCTTGCACTTATTAATGCTGTAGTCATGTTATTTTCATTAATTTTAGACATATAGACATATATTTTAGCATATAGGTGCATAATGATGTACTTGATTTTTTTATTTTTTATTTGCAAATGTAAGAACGTCATTAATAATTGAAAAATAAAAATACATATGAAATGCAAACCCATATTTGAAGAGAAGCACACAAATGAGACAATACACAACCCAAGCTTAGAGGAGCGTTAACCGAACTTATCAGCAGAAATAAAAAGATAGAAATCACAATAAACAAGACAATTTAAAGAGAGAGTCCGATGATGACGAACTTTAAAGATATGCGAAT
>BRYF01000021.1:6542500-6545000 GCA_030159135.1 Actinidia polygama
GAGGCATATATACTATTTTATTTTTGGGCGTTGTGTCTTTTGAATTTTCCATTGTAATCAGTATTTTTGAGCTTAATCTTTATTGATGGGTCCTTTTATTTCTTATTTTAATTGTGGGTTTTTTTAACTAACAAGTTATAAAAAAAAATTATGCAACTATATAACTCTAATAAAAATTTTAGGGCACGTTAAAATCGGGGGCTTAAAACAATGGTTTTGTAGGCCTTATACATAAACCACCACTTTACCCATAAGTAGAAGCTGTCCCAAATATTATGACATAACTTTTACGGAAAAAATAAAAAAGAAGCAGCAAAATTATTCCTTTTAAGTTGCTTGTGTAAAATGTGTGTGGGAGGAGTTGCAGCCTAGCCCACCTGTATAAGGATTGTCCCATCTTTTATCGGACCAAAACCACAAGGCCTATGTTTCATGCCCTAACCACATGGGCCATGGGTTGCTCGGCTAAATTGGAAAACATTGGGCCCAAAACAGGGGACTAGAAACACATCCAATTATGAGTACTCTTGATTGGCCCAAATTAACATCTGACTTCTGTTTCATGGACAACCAGAAGGGTGAGGTGACACAAATGTGTGTGAGCATGTTTATTGCAATGCAAGTTTAATTGTCATTTTTATCATCTAATCAATCTAACTATGTATTTAAAGAAAAGTATAGGGGCAATTTTGTCAAAAGAAAAGTATACACTGCTTTAAAAATGTCTCATACCAAAATGATTTCTCCCTAAATAAGTGGGTGTTTGCAAATCATAACTTCTAGCTAAAAAAAAAAAACTTTAGAGATTTTGCGATTGCTTTCTTTAGAAGGAAAATATTTTTTTTAGCATTTTTTAGCGGTCAAATAACTATTTTTTGGAAGCTACCCAACCCATATTTCTCAGTTTTTGCTTTTAAATGTTACCCAATAATAAAAAAAATAACGAAATATCCCATGCTTGTTTGACTTAATTACAAATATGCCATCATAAATAACAGCATCCCATGATATGCACGGTTAGAAAAAAAATATTTACCTACCTATATTAAAAAATATTGAGTTCAAAAGTAGCATAAAAAGATAATATAAATTATTAATCACATAAATAGTTAATACAATAATAATAATTAAAAAAGAATAGTTAATCTTTTTCTTCTTTTTATTAGAAAAGAGTCAGAAAAAATAAAATGATGCTTCTTTGTTAAATTGCCAGTAGTGTACTAGGGATGACTTTATGTTTTAAAAAACAAAAAAATGCTGAAAAATATTTAAAATAAATTAGGATTTCTTAGTTATTTTTAATATATATATTTATATTTTATGATTATTAAATTTATTCATGACGTATTATATAATCACATTTCGATTTAAGTTTGATCTAACGGTTGAACCGATGATATATTTATAGTTTATAAATACTAAATTTATTCATGACCTATTATATATTTAGGTAGCCAAATCTATTAGGTAACCTTATTAAGGTCCTTCCCGCATTTAAAGATTTTCCTTTCGTAGTTTAACCTTTCTATTTAATATTGAGAAGTGTAAGAAAAATAAATAATAATTAAAATGAAAGCAATGAGTTCATAAGATAATACCATGTAGGAGAGAAGAAGAATAACTTTATGTCACATGACACCACACTATATTTGCTGAGTATATAATATAGATAGATTATAGATATTTTACGCAATTCCAATTCAATTTTGGTTCATCTCGGTGACCCATCCACCCGGTTCCTTTATCAACTTTTTTGAAAAATAGTTTTCTGGATTATTTTTTTAATAATTGCAATACGACACTTTGTTATATATTTTATAGTATTTTATGTAATTACGATTTGATTTCGGTTCAACCGGTGACTCATCCATCTGGTCCATTTTCCATTTTGCTTTCCAATCCGATTTTAAAATATTGTTACCCAATATTTTAAGAACGGACCCGATTGGACAGTTGAACTGGCTAGACCGTCAACCAGCCTTTATTCCGAGCTGGTTTGAATCTTAAACCAGTGTCATTTTCTATAAAATCGGGAGTATTGAAGAAAAATCAATAAAAAAGCGCAATTTAATTGTTAAATCAATAAAATCAGTAGTAGTTCGATGTTCTCTTAAACCAGACAGTTTACAAAATTTTTTGACTGTAATACATGGCAAACAGTCAATACATTTATAGCTGTATTTTATTCACAATTTAAACAAAATGGTGAACTAAGAAATATTAAATAGTAGGCTTTGGGACTTTAATACTTGCTTCCCACTTATGTGGAATTAAAATGAAGTTGAGGAGAGTTCATGAGAGAGCGCAGTGATGGAGAGGGAAATTATAATTTTATGTCACGTAACACTATACTACATTTAATATATATATATATATTGAAGAGTACCCACTCTAGAGCCACTGTCTCTTTGTTCGTCACTGTCTCCGACAGTCGATAAATCATCCTCCACTGTTTAATTATTTTTTTTTTAATTTTAAATTGCCATGAACATGGAGTATT
>BRYF01000021.1:6550000-6552500 GCA_030159135.1 Actinidia polygama
TGAATGTCATCCCTCACATGCAGTCCTTTGGGCCCAATTTGGCTTTATCACGAAAGATAACTCGACAAATTAACTGAGTTTTTTATATCTTCAGTGATTTTCTTTTTTAAAATTTGAACACAATTTTAATATTTTTAAAAAAAAATTGTCAAAAGAAACAAAAATTATAAAATTTTAATCAAATGATGAAAATAGTTCACTAAAATCGAAAAAAATCAAAAATCAAAACAGTTAAAAATGACTTAAAAAAACAAAAGATTAAACAACAGGCCGGGATACAGTCTTTTCAGAAGGAAAACCCTAATTGGTAAGATGAGGCCACTAAAAATTATACAGGGGACAAAACTTATAAATTACAAGATGTGTAATGTCTGGTCAGCCACAAACTATTTGCCAATACAGAATTTACGACTTCCTGAGATATCTTCTCCTCTTATCTGGCCAAGAGCAAGTACAGCTTCCCGTAAATCGATTGTCCAGAAGTCCAGAGGCATTTCCTCCTCTATTGACGTCATCAACCTCACAAGAGCTTCCTTGGTTCGAACAAGTTGCTCGCATTGTCTCTGATTGTTTACATCACTCGGATCAAAACCCAAATCATGATACGGATCAAAATCAACCGAACATCGAATAGAATGCGACAAAGAGTAACTATTTCTACGACTACAAAATCAATCAAGTGTCAAATTTTTTAAGTGGGTGTGAGGTAGGATGAGGAAGGAATGCAACTAGTGATGCTATGGAAATAAAGTGTTACTCCATATGAGCTATATATTTGCTAATATACATATCATTCCTTTATTAGTTTTAGAATGTGAGAAACTACTCATAAAGGTTAGCAAAGATGTCAAGTGTTAATACACAAATTAAATATTATATTCCAAATAAGTAAAATATACTACAGTAGGCTATTAAATGTGAACGGGGTTGGTTCCGGCTGCATCACTGATTGCGAGAAAATCACGAATCTGTATTGTCCACACAAGTTGCCATACTAACAACCAGACATGGAAACTAACTATTTATCTACGGTCACGGTAAGCTTTCTTGAAAGTGTCTTTTCTCTAATGTTGTGTTTGGATTAAGAATTTAGTGAGAGAAATGGAAATGGGAAAGTTAGAAGATCCAACTACCATGGATCCTATTCCTTTTTTTTTTCCTTTTCCTTTTCCGCTTGATCTAAACACATCCTATGGTTGTGTTGGGATTAAGGATTTGGTGGAGGAAAAAGTTAAATGGAACTAACGGTTCAAATTTAATCATTTTCCTTCTCGTTCCTCCACAAACCCCTGCTTAAATCCTTAATCCAAATATAACCTAAAGCAACTGAGAAAGGGAGCCAATCAAAGAGCGATGGCAAATTATTTTGTATTAAATGATGCTGAACAGACATTAGTATACAGCTAACCTGATTCACAGTCCATTTGCATCCCCCAGAAGGAATCCTGTTAAGACCCACTATCTTTGATATTGCTACCTCCAAATCTGGTATTCCTTGTCCAGAAACAGCACAAGTAAAAATGACATTATCGAAAGAACTTCCGTGGGTATTACTCCATTCAGAGCATGCAGAGGAAGCACTGTCTATTTTGTTGATTACAAGGATCACGGGAGAAGAAGATCCAGTTGCACACTGCGTTTCAACAAGAAACACATAAACATTGTTTACTATGATGGCAAATTATTTTATAGCGTGGAAACAATAGGAAGTGATAGTTGTAATCAAGACAGTGCAATCAAGCCTAAATATTTAAACAAAATAATTTGAAAAGGGAAATCATAATCCAAAGGCTCTACTGCTCAAGGTTTTCGGGATCCTGAAGGAGAAATTGTGGAGTGATGGTACTCTTACCACTCTATCTCATGTGCAGAGAGGATAGTAAAGGATCTTAAAAGATCACGATTGGATAATTAGCTTTGTCACAACAAACTAATCATTTTTCCCCTCTAGGGAAATCCATACGAAATTTGCAATATTCCCCACTTCTATACTACTAGAACACAAGCAAGGTGTTGTCCCCTCCCCACTTCAGCGTACTCCTCTATGTATTATTTTCATACTAGCTGAAGGTATCTTAAGATCCAAGTCTGTGAGCCAGTCAGAAAGTTGGCATGCACAGGCAAGTGATCTCTTTCTGGTGGGCTGAGAGCTGAAATTTTAAATGAGACGTTTAAACCCAGAGAAGAAATACAGTAAGAACAGTCTATTGATTTCTCATTTTACAACTTAGTATAACATATATGAAATAAATTAAGTCTGAGGGTGCATGCCAATCTTTTAATTTTCAACATCTAAGCTAATTAAGTGATATGATCATATGACGTAAAAAATGACAATTGAAATGGAACCTAGCTAGTAGCTACACAGGGATGCTTCAGGGTTATGTTTCATTATCAGGCGATTGTTGGTGGCCATAATCTTTCCCTTCCCTAGAGGGCTATGTTTGGGGACACATCCTCCTCCAGAGGTCGCTTGTTTTGCACCATGTGCAACTCAGGG
>BRYF01000021.1:6585000-6587500 GCA_030159135.1 Actinidia polygama
ACGTCAACAAAATAAATACGTGCAACAACACGTGCGAATTGAAAATGTGCCGCGTAATAACCCCTTCTTTTGCCAGAGAATTGAGTGAGGCGGCCAGAGGGAGAGAACATGATGAGAGCGAGAGCGATGTCACAAAGCACAGAGAGTTCGTAGGCCTTCTTGATGAGCCCATTTCTACGCTTTGAAAACGTGACTTGTCTACGCGTGTTGTTTTCTATCCTCTATATTTCCAGCTTCATTCGACCCATTTCGATCTTTAAACAACTCCTATATATGCCTATGAAAATGTGAAAAAAAGTAGGTTTTGTGGGTGGGTATGATCAAAGTGAGCTTTGGTTTCTAGTATAGTAAATTAGAGTGCAATATATATAAACGTTCATGGGTGATGATCCTTGAAAAAGGAGGGAGATATATATATGGTTATAGATGGGTGAGAGGTAATTTAAAAGGGAGAGAAAATGAAGGAGATATGTAGGAGAAGTTGAAGGTTGAGAAGATGTTCATTGCAATGGTTATAATTATATCCACAAAAGCCCAAGAGACTGGTGTTGGGTTCATTGGATCAGGCCTTATGTGTTTTGGTTCTTTGCTAGGGAGTGACTTTTGTTTTGTTCCCCTGATCTTCAAGATAGACATCTCAACTGGTACACTTGTGTTTCTTCGGAATTGGGCTCTAATTTGGGGTACAAGGTTCTCTATCGAGGCGAATTCAGTAATTGGAAGCACGCGTTGAAGATTTTTTTTTTTATCATGTCTCGATGTCAACTACTGTTTCGGTATCGACTGTGTAATATGCCTAATACCTATAACATGCCCCTCGTTGCTGAATCCGTAAGTTGCTATTGTCATAGTAAGGAAATCACGTTACTAAATCCGTAAGTTGCTATTGTCATAGTAAGGAAATCACGTTACTAAATCCGTAAGTTGCTATTGTCATAGTAAGGAAACCACATTGCTAGTCATTCATATATCGACAGTATGCTTGTAACATGACCATCATTATTGAATTCACTAATAACGGTTTCTATCGTTATAAATATGTGGTACATATGAAGGTATTGCTTATTAATGTTGTGAATTTTAGTACAATGCTTCTTGACGAGCAAAGTTACGATATTTTTGTAATGTCTTTGTTGTAATTTTTTACCGAATTAATTGAAAATTATTGTAGCATGATAGCAAAAATTCATACCCAATGGAATTAGTACGCTTGCAAAAATTTTAACCAAAGAAAAAAAGGAAGGGTAAAAGAAAGTAAGTAAGAAAGAAACGCTATAAGGTCGAAGTAACTCAAGTAAGCCCTCATGGGCTCAAGTGTACCGAGGCAAACGTTGACCTAAGGCTCGGTTTCATTTAGCATTTTTTCAGATTTTTTAGTTATTTTGATTTTTGAGTATTTTTTATTTTTAGTGTACTTTTTTTACCGTTTGATTAAGAGTTTATGTTTTTTCGGTTTCTCTTTAAGAGAAGAATCTAAATTTTTTAAGAAATATTCAAATTTGAATAAAAAAAACCACTAAATACAGAAAACTTATCTAATTTGTAGAGTAAATTTTTTTTGTCTCCAGTGATTTTTTTCAAATTAAATGAAAATTCTCACACTTCAAAAATTTTCTCGTCAAAAAAAATTTTAAAAATATAAAATTTTAATTAAACAGTTAAAAAAAGTTCCCTAATAACCAAAAAAAAAATGTGCTAAAAAAATCTCAAGCCAAGCTTGTTCTAAATTTGTTCTCATCTACCAATACCCAATACTAATTTTAATTTTTCTCGTAGTTAGAACTCTATGAGACAATTATTTATGGAAAAAATTAGGTTGATTGGGTATTGGTAGTCACAAGATCAGATCATTTTGTTAAAATAGAATATATATATATATATATATATATATATATATATATATATATATATATATATATATTTTTAGAATAGACTATCCAATTTCTTTTTAAACAAATGTAATTCGATTATGCGACTACTAATCTCCAAAAATTATCTACTTAGCATACATCTTTTACAAGACGAAACACTAAAGTGGGTATAGGATATGCCACATCTTATCTTCCCAAACTTTATATATTGAACTTTAGAGAAACCTAATCATTGAATATTGTGTTATGACAAACCAATAGAAAATCTCATTTTGCAGCTTTCACAGTATAAGTTTAGTGGGGGCAATGGGTTCAAACTCACTCCCACTTATGGAGAAATATCGAATATCCGCTAATAGTAATGTATCATACTAACTTACTAACACATAAAAAAATTGCAAAGGGGATTAGTATTTTAACATCACCATTCATGGGCATGTGGAAGGCCTTATCTAATTTAGTATTTACGTCTACAGATACATTTGTGATTAAATTAACTTTATGCCTTTATTTGATATGTAAGGGTTACCAAAACACCAACCACCAACGCCGCCGCAGCCACTTAGAATTTTTTACTGTAAAATTTTACGATGTAAGAGGTTATTTTTAGAATATATTGTAGTTGTGCA
>BRYF01000021.1:6627500-6630000 GCA_030159135.1 Actinidia polygama
TCAATACTGTAAAATATATTATTGATCGGATACAAATCAATATATATTCAGTAATATTTTATAACTCAATAAATAAGTGTGCATAACATACAAAATTATATTAATTTGTCTTAATATAATTTGATATTAATTTTTTATAAAATAGATTTTTAAATAAAATTTACCATAATTTGGATTATCAAAATAGATTCAAAATTAAGTTTAAAGTTGTTGAACTGAAGCTGTTCATCCAAAACTGGACTCGAGAGAAGCTGGGTATACATGTTGTACAGCTACTTGCATCTGTGGTTGTCAGACCCCATGATTGGGAGGGTACTGTTACGACACTGCATTTAATATTCGTACCTCTACTTGTACAAACCAATTCTATCCTATTCAACTCTCTCTCTCTCTCTCTCTCTCTCTCTCTCTCTCCTTACAGCCACACCGAGTAGATTTTGGCTGTTTCAGTACGAGTTCCAATGTGCCGGACCAGTTTCCCCAATCCCCATTTCCCACTGTCCAGGCTGGAGATTCATTTTGGGCCCACCTAGTTTGTTTAGTAGGAATAGTAATTATTTGGGTTAAAACTATTTTAAATTTGTTTACTTCATCTATGAACTAAGAATTGCGTTTAGTAAGTTATTCAATTAATCAATTTAAGTTGATCGAGTCTAATTAAAAATTCACTGTCTAAAAATTGAATGAGATCTACAGTTGAGAAAAAATAATATTTTTTGTACGTTAATGAATGTGAATCTTATATCGATCACCTTAATTGACTTTATATTATAGTAATTGATTATCAAGTTGGGCGAAATTAGTATTTAGAATTTTTAACAAAGGAGAGTTGTGTTCAAATGGAAGATATCTTGGATTCTAAGATCAAATATAGACAAAGTAAACATATTTGGAATAGTTTAAAGTCCAAAATAAAATTTAACCCATTATTTTCATTTTTTTTTGTTAAGCGGTAAGGATTTATTTTACCCAAGTTTCAATGTCAACCAATCACAATTATTAGTGCTTCTTCCGTCGCATATTGAATTTATTTTTTGAGAATTCCAATTTTTAAGAGAATACAATTATTACATCTAATTTTTATGAAATTTTCAATGTTATATACCATGTAGTCATTACGTTTGACTTTTTTTTTTTTTTTAAATGTCACTAAAATAGAGTAATATATAAAAGATATGATAAAAGAAAAACGTTGCATATTAATTTTCTGATTTTTTTAATTAAATATACATTTTGAGATATTCCAAAATAAAATAATAAAACTCTAATACGTGACGGTTAGAATATCAATCTTCTCTACGTAGAATTTAAACCCGTCATTATCAGATAGAAATCCCTATGGTTTTTTTGGGCTTCATTTGAATGATCACCTATGCATCTTGGGCTGTTTGTGAGCCCTTGTGGGCGTGGATCTGTAGATGATGTAAAAATGAGGCATACCTCTAATTGTTAGTATTCCTAAATTTTTAATGAATAATGATTTCAGGTTCGAGCTTATAGAAAAACAATGTTTGTTTTGCCTAAAATACTAACAAGTTAACATCGAACGGGGTAACTCGGTCTGAAATCTTATTCACTTAATTTGTTAATGCTTATAAAATTATTTGTGCATAACACGGGTGTTAAATAAAGCCACTAGCCAGGTAATAAATGTGTATTAATTAAGTATAAATCCTTTACGGGGACCTTATTTATAATTAAATTTATTTAAATGATTTATAATTAGCTTATTAATTAATATACATGCATAAAATGCATGTATATTTATTATATGTTCAATTTCATCGATGAATGCATAAGTATTTTAATTAATTTATTTTTAATTAATGCCCTAGCTAGGAAGTATCAAATTATCAGAGTTTCTAAGGATGAAAATATAATTCATCCAAAACTAAAAAGGGTGTATTAATGTAATATATATTTTTCACATTTTTCTTTTCATCTGTTGGACAATATCAAAGATTAGAGAACAATGTTAGTAATCAATTACAGAGGAGTCCCACTCTTATAAACCCTAAAAATGTTTTTGCTCTTCACGGTCGTCATGGGCCGGGTTTGGGCCAGCCCAGGCCCATCTTGACCGGATTGAGCCGGGCTTTGACCGGTCAACAGATGGATTTATTTTGACCGGTCAATTTTACCATGTAGAGTATTAAGAGTTCTTCTCAAACTTGAACTGATTGCCTTTTCCCACAACTAGCTGTCACCCATATGAATTGGCAAACTAGGTGGCAGACTTTGGGTTTGACATTTTGTGTACTAAAGATAACACTTTTTGTATTATTCAAGTAACAAAAAACAACAGCATTAAATTTTGTGAAATGCATTCGTAAGACTATGTACATCATTTTTAAGATTGTCGTCATTTGTGATTGATTATTTTAATATATCATTGTTTCAAATGGGCTCCACAACATTGAAATATTTGTCATTTAAAGCAACGGGTGAGTCCTTTAGATATAATCAATCACAAATGATGATAATTAAAATATATATTCAC